>CANPUZ010000136.1:0-183332 GCA_947579665.1 Sympetrum striolatum | reverse complement strand
TTTTTTCGGTCAAATCTCGATAAAATAAGGAAAATTAAGGGAAAAAAGAGGATAAAAATTGATATTTCGCTAAATTTATTCGTTTTTCTTGCTTTTTGCCGGTCAAATCGCGATAAAATAAGGAAAATAAAGGGAAAAAAAGAGGAAAAAAATTGAAATTTCTTTAAAATTATTCGTTTTTCTTGCTTTTTTTCGGTCAAATCTCGATAAAATAAGGAAAATTAAGGGAAAAAAAAGAGGAAAAAAATTGAAATTGCACTAAAATTATTCGTTTTTCTTGCTTTTTTCGGTCAATCTCGATAAAATAAGGAAAATTAAGGGAAAAAAGAGGATAAAAATTGATATTTTGCTAAAATTATTCGTTTTTCTTGCTTTTTGCGGTCAAATTTCGAAAAAGTAAGTAAAATTAAGGGAAAAAAAGAGGAAAAAAATTGAAATTTCGCTAAAATTATTCGTTTTTCCTTGCTTTTTTCGGACAAATCTCGATAAAATAAGGGAAAATTAAGGGAAAAAAGAGGATAAAAATTGATATTTCGCTAAATTTATTTGTTTTTCTTGCTTTTTGCGGTCAAATCGCGATAAAATAAGGAAATTAAGGGAAAAAAATTGAAATTTCGCTAAAATTATTCGTTTTTCTTGCTTTTCGGTCAAATCTTGTTAAATGTTGAGAATGGAGGAAAAAAATTGAAATTTCGCTCAAATTATTTGATTTTCTTGCTTTTTTCGGTCAAATCTCGATAAAATAAGGATAATTAAGGGAAAAAAATTGAAATTTCGCTAATATTATTCGTTTTTCTTGCTTTTTTTCGGTCAAATCTCGATAAAATTAGGAAAATTAAGGGAAAAAAGAGGAAGAAAATTTAAATTTCGCTAAAATTATTCGTTTTTCTTCCTTTTTTCGGTCAAATCTCGATAAAATAAGGAAAATTAAGGAAAAAAAGAGGATAAAATTGATGTTTCGCTAAACTTATTCGTTTTTCTTGCTTTTTTCGGTCAAATCTCGATACAATAAGGAAAATTAAGGGAAAAAAAGAGGAAAAAAATTGAAATTTCGCTAAAATATTCGTTTTTCTTGCGTTTTTCGGTCAAATCTCGATAAAATAAGGAAAATTAAGGGAAAAAAAGAGGAAAAAATTGAAATTTCGCTAAAATTATTCGTTTTTCTTGCTTTTTTGGTCAAATCTCGATAAAATAAGGAAAATAAAGGGAAAAAAAAGGGGAAAAATTGAAATTTCTTTAAAATTATTCGTTTTTCTTGCTTTTTTCGGTCAAATCTCGATAAAATAAGGAAAATTAGGGAAAAAAGAGGATAAAAATTGATATTTCGCTAAATTTATTCGTTTTTCTTGCTTTTTTGCGGTCAAATCACGATAAAATAAGGAAAATAAAGGGAAAAAAAGAGGAAAAAAATTGAAATTTCTTTAAATTATTCGTTTTTCTTGCTTTTTTCGGTCAAATCTCGATAAAATAAGGAAAATTAAGGGAAAAAAAGAGGAAAAAAAATTGAAATTGCGCTTAAAATTATTCGTTTTTCTTGCTTTTTTCGGTCAAATCTCGATAAAATAAGGAAAATTAAGGGAAAAAAGAGGATAAAAATTGATATTTTGCTACAATTATTCATTTTTCTTGCTTTTTGCGGTCAAATCTCGAAAAATTAAGTAAAATTAAGGGAAAAAAAGAGGAAAAAAATTGAAATTTCGCTAAAATTATTCGTTTTTCTTGCTTTTTTCGGACAAATCTCGATAAAATAAGGAAATTAAGGGAAAAAAAATTGAAATTTCGCTAAAATTATTCGTTTTTCTTGCTTTTTCGGTCAAATCTTGTTAAATGTTGAGAATGGAGGAAAAAAATTGAAATTTTCGCTCAAATTATTCGTTTTTCTTGCTTTTTTTCGGTCAAATCTCGATAAAATTAGGAAAATTAAGGGAAAAAAGAGGAAGAAAATTTAAATTTCGCTAAAATTATTCGTTTTTTCTTCCTTTTTTCGGTCAAATCTCGATAAAATAAGGAAAATTAAGGAAAAAAAGAGGATAAAAATTGATATTTCGCTAAAATTATTCGTTTTTCATGCTTTTTTCTGTCAAATCTCGATACAATAAGGAAAATTAAGGGAAAAAAAGAGGAAAAAAATTGAAATTTCGCTAAAAATATTCGTTTTTCTTGCGTTTTTCGGTCAAATCTCGATAAAATAAGGAAAATTAAGGGAAAAAAAGAGGAAAAAATTGAAATTTCGCTAAAATTATTCGTTTTTCTTGCTTTTTTGGTCAAATCTCGATAAAATAAGGAAAATAAAGGGAAAAAAAAGGGGAAAAATTGAAATTTCTTTAAAATTATTCGTTTTTCTTGCTTTTTTCGGTCAAATCTCGATAAAATAAGGAAAATTAAGGGAAAAAAGAGGATAAAAATTGATATTTCGCTAAATTTATTCGTTTTTCTTGCTTTTTGCGGTCAAATCACGATAAAATAAGGAAAATAAAGGGAAAAAAAGAGGAAAAAAATTGAAATTTCTTTAAAATTATTCGTTTTTCTTGCTTTTTTCGGTCAAATCTCGATAAAATAAGGAAAATTAAGGGAAAAAAAGAGGAAAAAAATTGAAATTGCGCTAAAATTATTCGTTTTTCTTGCTTTTTTCGGTCAAATCTCGATAAAATAAGGAAAATTAAGGGAAAAAAGAGGATAAAAATTGATATTTTGCTAAAATTATTCATTTTTCTTGCTTTTTGCGGTCAAATCTCGATAAAATAAGGAAAATTAAGGTAAAAAAAGAGGATAAAAATTGATATTTCGCTCAAATTATTCGTTTTTCTTGCTTTTTTCGGTCAAATCTCGATAAAATTAGGAAAATTAAGGGAAAAAAGAGGAAGAAAATTTAAATTTCGCTAAAATTATTCGTTTTTCTTCCTTTTTTCGGTCAAATCTCGATAAAATAAGGAAAATTAAGGAAAAAAAGAGGATAAAAATTGATATTTCGCTAAAATTATTCGTTTTTCATGCTTTTTTCGGTCAAATCTCGATAAAATAAGGAAAATTAAGGGTAAAAGAGAGGAAAAAAATTGAAATTTCGCTAAAATTATTCGTTTTTCTTGATTTTTGCGGTCAAATCTCGATAAAATAAGGATAATTAAGGGAAAAAAAGAGGAAAAAAATTAAAATTTCGCTAAAATTATTCGTTTTTCTTGCTTTTCTCGGTGAAATCTCGATAAAATAAGGAATATTAAGGGAAAAAAGATGATTAAAATTGATATTGCGCTAAAATTATTCGTATTTGTTGCTTTTTTCGGTCAAATCTCGTTAAATGAGGAGAATGAAGGAAAAAAAGGGAAATAATTGAAATTTCGCTAAAATTATTCGTTTTTCTTGCTTTTTTCGGTCAAATCTCGATTAAATAAGGAAAATTAAGGGAAAAAAAGGGGATAAAAATTGATATTTCGATAAAATTATTCGTTTTTCTTGCTTTTTTCGGTCAAATCCCGTTTAATGAGGAGAATGAAGGAAAAAAAGAGGAAAAAAATTGAAATTTCGCTAAAATTATTCGTTTTTCTTGCTTTTTTCGGTCAAATCTCGATAAAATAAGGAAAGTTAAGGGAAAAAAAGAGGAAAAAAATTGAAATTTCGCTAAAATTATTCGTTTTTCTTGCTTTTTTCGGACAAATCTCGATAAAATAAGGAAAATTAAGGGAAAAAAGAGGATAAAAATAGATATTTCGCTAAATTTATTTGTTTTTCTTGCTTTTTGCGGTCAAATCGAGATAAAATAAGGAAATTAAGGGATAAAAATTGAAATTTCGCTAAAATTATTCGTTTTTCTTGCTTTTTCGGTCAAATCTTGTTAAATGTTGAGAATGAAGGAAAAAAAGAGGAAAAAAATTGAAATTTCGCTAAAATTATTCGTTTTTCTTGCTTTTTTCGGTCAAATCTCGATAAAATTAGGAAAATTAAGGGAAAAAAGAGGAAGAAAATTTAAATTTCGCTAAAATTATTCGTTTTTCTTCCTTTTTTCGGTCAAATCTCGATAAAATAAGGAAAATTAAGGAAAAAAAGAGGATAAAAATTGATATTTCGCTAAAATTATTCGTTTTTTTATGCTTTTTTCGGTCAAATCTCGATAAAATAAGGAAAATTAAGGGTAAAAAAGAGGAAAAAAATTGAAATTTCGCTAAAATTATTCGTTTTTCTTGATTTTTGCGGTCAAATCTCGATAAAATAAGGATAATTAAGGGAAAAAAAGAGGAAAAAAATTGAAATTTCGCTAAAATTATTCGTTTTTCTTGCTTTTCTCGGTGAAATCTCGATAAAATAAGGAATATTAAGGGAAAAAAGATGATTAAAATTGATATTTCGCTAAAATTATTCGTATTTGTTGCTTTTTTGGTCAAATCTCGTTAAATGAGGAGAATGAATGAAAAAAAGGGAAATAATTGAAATTTCGCTAAAATTATTCGTTTTTCTTGCTTTTTTCGGTCAAATCTCGATAAAATAAGGAAAATTAAGGGAAAAAAGAGGATAAAAATTGATATTTCGCTAAATTTATTCGTTTTTCTTGCTTTTTGCGGTCAAATCGCGATAAAATAAGGAAAATAAAGGGAAAAAAAGAGGAAAAAAATTGAAATTTCTTTAAAATTATTCGTTTTTCTTGCTTTTTTCGGTCAAATCTCGATAAAATAAGGAAAATTAAGGGAAAAAAAGAGGAAAAAAATTGAAATTGCACTAAAATTATTCGTTTTTCTTGCTTTTTTCGGTCAAATCTCGATAAAATAAGGAAAATTAAGGGAAAAAAGAGGATAAAAATTGATATTTTGCTAAAATTATTCGTTTTTCTTGCTTTTTGCGGTCAAATTTCGAAAAAGTAAGTAAAATTAAGGGAAAAAAAGAGGAAAAAAATTGAAATTTCGCTAAAATTATTCGTTTTTCTTGCTTTTTTCGGACAAATCTCGATAAAATAAGGAAAATTAAGGGAAAAAAGAGGATAAAAATTGATATTTCGCTAAATTTATTTGTTTTTCTTGCTTTTTGCGGTCAAATCGCGATAAAATAAGGAAATTAAGGGAAAAAAATTGAAATTTCGCTAAAATTATTCGTTTTTCTTGCTTTTTCGGTCAAATCTTGTTAAATGTTGAGAATGGAGGAAAAAAATTGAAATTTCGCTCAAATTATTTGTTTTTCTTGCTTTTTTCGGTCAAATCTCGATAAAATAAGGATAATTAAGGGAAAAAAATTGAAATTTCGCTAATATTATTCGTTTTTCTTGCTTTTTTCGGTCAAATCTCGATAAAATTAGGAAAATTAAGGGAAAAAAGAGGAAGAAAATTTAAATTTCGCTAAAATTATTCGTTTTTCTTCCTTTTTTCGGTCAAATCTCGATAAAATAAGGAAAATTAAGGAAAAAAAGAGGATAAAAATTGATGTTTCGCTAAACTTATTCGTTTTTCTTGCTTTTTTCGGTCAAATCTCGATACAATAAGGAAAATTAAGGGAAAAAAAGAGGAAAAAAATTGAAATTTCGCTAAAAATATTCGTTTTTCTTGCGTTTTTCGGTCAAATCTCGATAAAATAAGGAAAATTAAGGGAAAAAAAGAGGAAAAAATTGAAATTTCGCTAAAATTATTCGTTTTTCTTGCTTTTTTGGTCAAATCTCGATAAAATAAGGAAAATAAAGGGAAAAAAAAGGGGAAAAATTGAAATTTCTTTAAAATTATTCGTTTTTCTTGCTTTTTTCGGTCAAATCTCGATAAAATAAGGAAAATTAAGGGAAAAAAGAGGATAAAAATTGATATTTCGCTAAATTTATTCGTTTTTCTTGCTTTTTGCGGTCAAATCACGATAAAATAAGGAAAATAAAGGGAAAAAAAGAGGAAAAAAATTGAAATTTCTTTAAAATTATTCGTTTTTCTTGCTTTTTTCGGTCAAATCTCGATAAAATAAGGAAAATTAAGGGAAAAAAAGAGGAAAAAAATTGAAATTGCGCTAAAATTATTCGTTTTTCTTGCTTTTTTCGGTCAAATCTCGATAAAATAAGGAAAATTAAGGGAAAAAAGAGGATAAAAATTGATATTTTGCTAAAATTATTCATTTTTCTTGCTTTTTGCGGTCAAATCTCGAAAAATTAAGTAAAATTAAGGGAAAAAAAGAGGAAAAAAATTGAAATTTCGCTAAAATTATTCGTTTTTCTTGCTTTTTTCGGACAAATCTCGATAAAATAAGGAAATTAAGGGAAAAAAATTGAAATTTCGCTAAAATTATTCGTTTTTCTTGCTTTTTCGGTCAAATCTTGTTAAATGTTGAGAATGGAGGAAAAAAATTGAAATTTCGCTCAAATTATTCGTTTTTCTTGCTTTTTTCGGTCAAATCTCGATAAAATTAGGAAAATTAAGGGAAAAAAGAGGAAGAAAATTTAAATTTCGCTAAAATTATTCGTTTTTCTTCCTTTTTTCGGTCAAATCTCGATAAAATAAGGAAAATTAAGGAAAAAAAGAGGATAAAAATTGATATTTCGCTAAAATTATTCGTTTTTCATGCTTTTTTCTGTCAAATCTCGATACAATAAGGAAAATTAAGGGAAAAAAAGAGGAAAAAAATTGAAATTTCGCTAAAAATATTCGTTTTTCTTGCGTTTTTCGGTCAAATCTCGATAAAATAAGGAAAATTAAGGGAAAAAAAGAGGAAAAAATTGAAATTTCGCTAAAATTATTCGTTTTTCTTGCTTTTTTGGTCAAATCTCGATAAAATAAGGAAAATAAAGGGAAAAAAAAGGGGAAAAATTGAAATTTCTTTAAAATTATTCGTTTTTCTTGCTTTTTTCGGTCAAATCTCGATAAAATAAGGAAAATTAAGGGAAAAAAGAGGATAAAAATTGATATTTCGCTAAATTTATTCGTTTTTCTTGCTTTTTGCGGTCAAATCACGATAAAATAAGGAAAATAAAGGGAAAAAAAGAGGAAAAAAATTGAAATTTCTTTAAAATTATTCGTTTTTCTTGCTTTTTTCGGTCAAATCTCGATAAAATAAGGAAAATTAAGGGAAAAAAAGAGGAAAAAAATTGAAATTGCGCTAAAATTATTCGTTTTTCTTGCTTTTTTCGGTCAAATCTCGATAAAATAAGGAAAATTAAGGGAAAAAAGAGGATAAAAATTGATATTTTGCTAAAATTATTCATTTTTCTTGCTTTTTGCGGTCAAATCTCGAAAAATTAAGTAAAATTAAGGGAAAAAAAGAGGAAAAAAATTGAAATTTCGCTAAAATTATTCGTTTTTCTTGCTTTTTTCGGACAAATCTCGATAAAATAAGGAAATTAAGGGAAAAAAATTGAAATTTCGCTAAAATTATTCGTTTTTCTTGCTTTTTCGGTCAAATCTTGTTAAATGTTGAGAATGGAGGAAAAAAATTGAAATTTCGCTCAAATTATTCGTTTTTCTTGCTTTTTTCGGTCAAATCTCGATAAAATTAGGAAAATTAAGGGAAAAAAGAGGAAGAAAATTTAAATTTCGCTAAAATTATTCGTTTTTCTTCCTTTTTTCGGTCAAATCTCGATAAAATAAGGAAAATTAAGGAAAAAAAGAGGATAAAAATTGATATTTCGCTAAAATTATTCGTTTTTCATGCTTTTTTCTGTCAAATCTCGATGAAATAATGAAAATTAAGGGTAAAAAAGAGGAAAAAAATTGAAATTTCGCAAAAATTATTCGTTTTTCTTGATTTTTGCGGTCAAATCTCGATAAAATAAGGAATATTAAGGGAAAAAAGATGATTAAAATTGATATTTCGCTAAAATTATTCGTATTTGTTGCTTTTTTCGGTCAAATCTCGTTAAATGAGGAGAATGAAGGAAAAAAAGGGAAATAATTGAAATTTCGCTAAAATTATTCGTTTTTCTTGCTTTTTTCGGTCAAATCTCGATAAAATAAGGAAAATTAAGGGAAAAAAGGGGATAAAAATTGATATTTCGATAAAATTATTCGTTTTTCTTGCTTTTTTCGGTCAAATCTCGTTTAATGAGGAGAATGAAGGAAAAAAAGAGGAAAAAAATTGAAATTTCGCTAAAATTATTCGTTTTTCTTGCTTTTTTCGGTCAAATCTCGATAAAATAAGGAAAATTAAGGGAAAAAAAGAGGAAAAAAATTGAAATTTCGCTAAAATTATTTCTTTTATCTTACTTTTTTCGGTCAAATCTCGATAAAATAAGGAAAATTAAGGGAAAAAAAGAGGAAAAAAATTGAAATTTCGCTAAAATTATTCGTTTTTCTTGCTTTTTTCGGTCAAATCTCGATAAAATAAGGAAAATTAAGGGAAAAAAGATGATAAAAATTGAAATTTCGCTAAAATTATTCGTTTTTCTTGCTTTTTTGGTCAAATCTCGATAAAATAAGGAAAATAAAGGGAAAAAAAGAGGAAAAAAATTGAAATTTCTTTAAAATTATTCGTTTTTCTTGCTTTTTTCGGTCAAATCTCGATAAAATAAGGAAAATAAGGGAAAAAAGAGGATAAAAATTGATATTTCGCTAAATTTATTCGTTTTTCTTGCTTTTTGCGGTCAAATCGCAAAAAAATAAGGAAAATAAAGGGAAAAAAAGAGGAAAAAATTGAAATTTCGCTCAAATAATTCGTTTTTCTTGCTTTTTTCGGTCAAATCTCGATAAAATTAGGAAAATTAAGGGAAAAAAGAGGAAGAAAATTTAAATTTCGCTAAAATTATTCGTTTTTCTTCCTTTTTTCGGTCAAATCTCGATAAAATAAGGAAAATTAAGGAAAAAAAGAGGATAAAAATTGATATTTCGCTAAAATTATTCGTTTTTCATGCTTTTTTCTGTCAAATCTCGATGAAATAATGAAAATTAAGGGTAAAAAAGAGGAAAAAAATTGAAATTTCACTAAAATTATTCGTTTTTCTTGCTTTTTTCGGACAAATCTCGATAAAATAAGGAAAATTAAGGGAAAAAAGAGGATAAAAATTGATATTTCGCTAAATTTATTTGTTTTTCTTGCTTTTTGCGATCAAATCGCGATAAAATAAGGAAATTAAGGGATAAAAATTGAAATTTCGCTAAAATTATTCGTTTTTCTTGCTTTTTTCGGTCAAATCTCGATAAAATAAGGAAAATTAAGGGAAAAAAGAGGATAAAAATTGATATTTTGCTAAAATTATTCGTTTTTCTTGCTTTTTGCGGTCAAATCTCGAAAAAGTAAGTAAAATTAAGGGAAAAAAAGAGGAAAAAAATTGAAATTTCGCTAAAATTATTCGTTTTTCTTGCTTTTTTCGGACAAATCTCGATAAAATAAGGAAAATTAAGGGAAAAAAGAGGATAAAAATTGATATTTCGCTAAATTTATTTGTTTTTCTTGCTTTTTGCGGTCAAATCGCGATAAAATAAGGAAATTAAGGGAAAAAAATTGAAATTTCGCTAAAATTATTCGTTTTTCTTGCTTTTTTGGTCAAATCTTGTTAAATGTTGAGAATGGAGGAAAAAAATTGAAATTTCGCTCAAATTATTCGTTTTTCTTGCTTTTTTCGGTCAAATCTCGATAAAATTAGGAAAATTAAGGGAAAAAAGAGGAAGAAAATTTAAATTTCGCTAAAATTATTCGTTTTTCTTCCTTTTTTCGGTCAAATCTCGATAAAATAAGGAAAATTAAGGAACAAAAGAGGATAAAAATTGATATTTCGCTAAAATTATTCGTTTTTCATGCTTTTTTCGGTCAAATCTCGATAAAATAAGGAAAATTAAGGGTAAAAAAGAGGAAAAAAATTGAAATTTCGCTAAAATTATTCGTTTTTCTTGATTTTTGCGGTCAAATCTCGATAAAATAAGGATAATTAAGGGAAAAAAAGAGGAAAAAAATTAAAATTTCGCTAAAATTATTCGTTTTTCTTGCTTTTCTCGGTGAAATCTCGATAAAATAAGGAATATTAAGGGAAAAAAGATGATTAAAATTGATATTGCGCTAAAATTATTCGTATTTGTTGCTTTTTTCGGTCAAATCTCGTTAAATGAGGAGAATGAAGGAAAAAAAGGGAAATAATTGAAATTTCGCTAAAATTATTCGTTTTTCTTGCTTTTTTCGGTCAAATCTCGATTAAATAAGGAAAATTAAGGGAAAAAAAGGGGATAAAAATTGATATTTCGATAAAATTATTCGTTTTTCTTGCTTTTTTCGGTCAAATCTCGTTTAATGAGGAGAATGAAGGAAAAAAAGAGGAAAAAAATTGAAATTTCGCTAAAATTTTTCGTTTTTCTTGCTTTTTTCGGTCAAATCTCGATAAAATAAGGAAAATTAAGGGAAAAAAAGAGGAAAAAAATTGAAATTTCGCTAAAATTATTCGTTTTTCTTGCTTTTTTCGGACAAATCTCGATAAAATAAGGAAAATTAAGGGAAAAAAGAGGATAAAAATTGATATTTCGCTAAATTTATTTGTTTTTTCTTGCTTTTTGCGGTCAAATTGCGATAAAATAAGGAAATTAAGGGAAAAAAATTGAAATTTCGCTAAAATTATTCGTTTTTCTTGCTTTTTTGGTCAAATCTTGTTAAATGTTGAGAATGGAGGAAAAAAATTGAAATTTCGCTCAAATTATTCGTTTTTCTTGCTTTTTTCGGTCAAATCTCGATAAAATTAGGAAAATTAAGGGAAAAAAGAGGAAGAAAATTTAAATTTCGCTAAAATTATTCGTTTTTCTTCCTTTTTTCGGTCAAATCTCGATAAAATAAGGAAAATTAAGGAAAAAAAGAGGATAAAAATTGATATTTCGCTAAAATTATTCGTTTTTCATGCTTTTTTCGGTCAAATCTCGATAAAATAAGGAAAATTAAGGGTAAAAGAGAGGAAAAAAATTGAAATTTCGCTAAAATTATTCGTTTTTCTTGATTTTTGCGGTCAAATCTCGATAAAATAAGGATAATTAAGGGAAAAAAAGAGGAAAAAAATTAAAATTTCGCTAAAATTATTCGTTTTTCTTGCTTTTCTCGGTGAAATCTCGATAAAATAAGGAATATTAAGGGAAAAAAGATGATTAAAATTGATATTGCGCTAAAATTATTCGTATTTGTTGCTTTTTTCGGTCAAATCTCGTTAAATGAGGAGAATGAAGGAAAAAAAGGGAAATAATTGAAATTTCGCTAAAATTATTCGTTTTTCTTGCTTTTTTCGGTCAAATCTCGATTAAATAAGGAAAATTAAGGGAAAAAAAGGGGATAAAAATTGATATTTCGATAAAATTATTCGTTTTTCTTGCTTTTTTCGGTCAAATCTCGTTTAATGAGGAGAATGAAGGAAAAAAAGAGGAAAAAAATTGAAATTTCGCTAAAATTATTCGTTTTTCTTGCTTTTTTCGGTCAAATCTCGATAAAATAAGGAAAGTTAAGGGAAAAAAAGAGGAAAAAAATTGAAATTTCGCTAAAATTATTCGTTTTTCTTGCTTTTTTCGGACAAATCTCGATAAAATAAGGAAAATTAAGGGAAAAAAGAGGATAAAAATAGATATTTCGCTAAATTTATTTGTTTTTCTTGCTTTTTGCGGTCAAATCGAGATAAAATAAGGAAATTAAGGGATAAAAATTGAAATTTCGCTAAAATTATTCGTTTTTCTTGCTTTTTCGGTCAAATCTTGTTAAATGTTGAGAATGAAGGAAAAAAAGAGGAAAAAAATTGAAATTTCGCTAAAATTATTCGTTTTTCTTGCTTTTTTCGGTCAAATCTCGATAAAATTAGGAAAATTAAGGGAAAAAAGAGGAAGAAAATTTAAATTTCGCTAAAATTATTCGTTTTTCTTCCTTTTTTCGGTCAAATCTCGATAAAATAAGGAAAATTAAGGAAAAAAAGAGGATAAAAATTGATATTTCGCTAAAATTATTCGTTTTTTTATGCTTTTTTCGGTCAAATCTCGATAAAATAAGGAAAATTAAGGGTAAAAAAGAGGAAAAAAATTGAAATTTCGCTAAAATTATTCGTTTTTCTTGATTTTTGCGGTCAAATCTCGATAAAATAAGGATAATTAAGGGAAAAAAAGAGGAAAAAAATTGAAATTTCGCTCAAATTATTCGTTTTTCTTGCTTTTTTCGGTCAAATCTCGATAAAATTAGGAAAATTAAGGGAAAAAAGAGGAAGAAAATTTAAATTTCGCTAAAATTATTCGTTTTTCTTCCTTTTTTCGGTCAAATCTCGATAAAATAAGGAAAATTAAGGAAAAAAAGAGGATAAAAATTGATATTTCGCTAAAATTATTCGTTTTTCATGCTTTTTTCGGTCAAATCTCGATAAAATAAGGAAAATTAAGGGTAAAAGAGAGGAAAAAAATTGAAATTTCGCTAAAATTATTCGTTTTTCTTGATTTTTGCGGTCAAATCTCGATAAAATAAGGATAATTAAGGGAAAAAAAGAGGAAAAAAATTAAAATTTCGCTAAAATTATTCGTTTTTCTTGCTTTTCTCGGTGAAATCTCGATAAAATAAGGAATATTAAGGGAAAAAAGATGATTAAAATTGATATTGCGCTAAAATTATTCGTATTTGTTGCTTTTTTCGGTCAAATCTCGTTAAATGAGGAGAATGAAGGAAAAAAAGGGAAATAATTGAAATTTCGCTAAAATTATTCGTTTTTCTTGCTTTTTTCGGTCAAATCTCGATTAAATAAGGAAAATTAAGGGAAAAAAAGGGGATAAAAATTGATATTTCGATAAAATTATTCGTTTTTCTTGCTTTTTTCGGTCAAATCTCGTTTAATGAGGAGAATGAAGGAAAAAAAGAGGAAAAAAATTGAAATTTCGCTAAAATTATTCGTTTTTCTTGCTTTTTTCGGTCAAATCTCGATAAAATAAGGAAAGTTAAGGGAAAAAAAGAGGAAAAAAATTGAAATTTCGCTAAAATTATTCGTTTTTCTTGCTTTTTTCGGACAAATCTCGATAAAATAAGGAAAATTAAGGGAAAAAAGAGGATAAAAATAGATATTTCGCTAAATTTATTTGTTTTTCTTGCTTTTTGCGGTCAAATCGAGATAAAATAAGGAAATTAAGGGATAAAAATTGAAATTTCGCTAAAATTATTCGTTTTTCTTGCTTTTTCGGTCAAATCTTGTTAAATGTTGAGAATGAAGGAAAAAAAGAGGAAAAAAATTGAAATTTCGCTAAAATTATTCGTTTTTCTTGCTTTTTTCGGTCAAATCTCGATAAAATTAGGAAAATTAAGGGAAAAAAGAGGAAGAAAATTTAAATTTCGCTAAAATTATTCGTTTTTCTTCCTTTTTTCGGTCAAATCTCGATAAAATAAGGAAAATTAAGGAAAAAAAGAGGATAAAAATTGATATTTCGCTAAAATTAGTCGTTTTTTTATGCTTTTTTCGGTCAAATCTCGATAAAATAAGGAAAATTAAGGGTAAAAAAGAGGAAAAAAATTGAAATTTCGCTAAAATTATTCGTTTTTCTTGATTTTTGCGGTCAAATCTCGATAAAATAAGGATAATTAAGGGAAAAAAAGAGGAAAAAAATTGAAATTTCGCTAAAATTATTCGTTTTTCTTGCTTTTCTCGGTGAAATCTCGATAAAATAAGGAATATTAAGGGAAAAAAGATGATTAAAATTGATATTTCGCTAAAATTATTCGTATTTGTTGCTTTTTTGGTCAAATCTCGTTAAATGAGGAGAATGAATGAAAAAAAGGGAAATAATTGAAATTTCGCTAAAATTATTCGTTTTTCTTGCTTTTTTCGGTCAAATCTCGATAAAATAAGGAAAATTAAGGGAAAAAAAGGGGATAAAAATTGATATTTCGATAAAATTATTCGTTTTTCTTGCTTTTTTCGGTCAAATCTCGTTTAATGAGGAGAATGAAGGAAAAAAAGAGGAAAAAAATTGAAATTTCGCTAAAATTATTCGTTTTTCTTGCTTTTTTCGGTCAAATCTCGATAAAATAAGGAAAATTAAGGGAAAAAAAGAGGAAAAAAATTGAAATTTCGCTAAAATTATTCGTTTTTCTTGCTTTTTTCGGTCAAATCTCGATAAAATAAGGAAGATGAAGGGAAAAAAGATGATAAAAATTGATGTTTCGATAAAATTATTCGTTTTACTTGCTTTTATCGGTCATATCTCGATAAAATTAGGAAAATTAAGGGGAAAAAAATTGGAAAAAAATTGATATTTCTATAAAATTATTCGTTTTTCTTGCTTTTTTCGGTCAAATCTCGTTAAATGAGGAGAATGAAGGAAAAAAAGAGGAAAAAAATTGAAATTTCGCTAAAATTTTTCGTTTTTCTTGATTTTTGCGGTCAAATCTCGATAAAATAAGGATAATTAAGGGAAAAAAAGAGGAAAAAAATTAAAATTTCGCTAAAATTATTCGTTTTTCTTGCTTTTCTCGGTGAAATCTCGATAAAATAAGGAATATTAAGGGAAAAAAGATGATTAAAATTGATATTGCGCTAAAATTATTCGTATTTGTTGCTTTTTTCGGTCAAATCTCGTTAAATGAGGAGAATGAAGGAAAAAAAGGGAAATAATTGAAATTTCGCTAAAATTATTCGTTTTTCTTGCTTTTTTCGGTCAAATCTCGATTAAATAAGGAAAATTAAGGGAAAAAAATTGATATTTCGATAAAATTATTCGTTTTTCTTGCTTTTTTCGGTCAAATCTCGTTTAATGAGGAGAATGAAGGAAAAAAAGAGGAAAAAAATTGAAATTTCGCTAAAATTTTTCGTTTTTCTTGCTTTTTTCGGTCAAATCTCGATAAAATAAGGAAAATTAAGGGAAAAAAAGAGGAAAAAAATTGAAATTTCGCTAAAATTATTCGTTTTTCTTGCTTTTTTCGGACAAATCTCGATAAAATAAGGAAAATTAAGGGAAAAAAGAGGATAAAAATTGATATTTCGCTAAATTTATTTGTTTTTTCTTGCTTTTTGCGGTCAAATTGCGATAAAATAAGGAAATTAAGGGAAAAAAATTGAAATTTCGCTAAAATTATTCGTTTTTCTTGCTTTTTTGGTCAAATCTTGTTAAATGTTGAGAATGGAGGAAAAAAATTGAAATTTCGCTCAAATTATTCGTTTTTCTTGCTTTTTTCGGTCAAATCTCGATAAAATTAGGAAAATTAAGGGAAAAAAGAGGAAGAAAATTTAAATTTCGCTAAAATTATTCGTTTTTCTTCCTTTTTTCGGTCAAATCTCGATAAAATAAGGAAAATTAAGGAAAAAAAGAGGATAAAAATTGATATTTCGCTAAAATTATTCGTTTTTCATGCTTTTTTCGGTCAAATCTCGATAAAATAAGGAAAATTAAGGGTAAAAGAGAGGAAAAAAATTGAAATTTCGCTAAAATTATTCGTTTTTCTTGATTTTTGCGGTCAAATCTCGATAAAATAAGGATAATTAAGGGAAAAAAAGAGGAAAAAAATTAAAATTTCGCTAAAATTATTCGTTTTTCTTGCTTTTCTCGGTGAAATCTCGATAAAATAAGGAATATTAAGGGAAAAAAGATGATTAAAATTGATATTGCGCTAAAATTATTCGTATTTGTTGCTTTTTTCGGTCAAATCTCGTTAAATGAGGAGAATGAAGGAAAAAAAGGGAAATAATTGAAATTTCGCTAAAATTATTCGTTTTTCTTGCTTTTTTCGGTCAAATCTCGATTAAATAAGGAAAATTAAGGGAAAAAAAGGGGATAAAAATTGATATTTCGATAAAATTATTCGTTTTTCTTGCTTTTTTCGGTCAAATCTCGTTTAATGAGGAGAATGAAGGAAAAAAAGAGGAAAAAAATTGAAATTTCGCTAAAATTATTCGTTTTTCTTGCTTTTTTCGGTCAAATCTCGATAAAATAAGGAAAGTTAAGGGAAAAAAAGAGGAAAAAAATTGAAATTTCGCTAAAATTATTCGTTTTTCTTGCTTTTTTCGGACAAATCTCGATAAAATAAGGAAAATTAAGGGAAAAAAGAGGATAAAAATAGATATTTCGCTAAATTTATTTGTTTTTCTTGCTTTTTGCGGTCAAATCGAGATAAAATAAGGAAATTAAGGGATAAAAATTGAAATTTCGCTAAAATTATTCGTTTTTCTTGCTTTTTCGGTCAAATCTTGTTAAATGTTGAGAATGAAGGAAAAAAAGAGGAAAAAAATTGAAATTTCGCTAAAATTATTCGTTTTTCTTGCTTTTTTCGGTCAAATCTCGATAAAATTAGGAAAATTAAGGGAAAAAAGAGGAAGAAAATTTAAATTTCGCTAAAATTATTCGTTTTTCTTCCTTTTTTCGGTCAAATCTCGATAAAATAAGGAAAATTAAGGAAAAAAAGAGGATAAAAATTGATATTTCGCTAAAATTATTCGTTTTTTTATGCTTTTTTCGGTCAAATCTCGATAAAATAAGGAAAATTAAGGGTAAAAAAGAGGAAAAAAATTGAAATTTCGCTAAAATTATTCGTTTTTCTTGATTTTTGCGGTCAAATCTCGATAAAATAAGGATAATTAAGGGAAAAAAAGAGGAAAAAAATTGAAATTTCGCTCAAATTATTCGTTTTTCTTGCTTTTTTCGGTCAAATCTCGATAAAATTAGGAAAATTAAGGGAAAAAAGAGGAAGAAAATTTAAATTTCGCTAAAATTATTCGTTTTTCTTCCTTTTTTCGGTCAAATCTCGATAAAATAAGGAAAATTAAGGAAAAAAAGAGGATAAAAATTGATATTTCGCTAAAATTATTCGTTTTTCATGCTTTTTTCGGTCAAATCTCGATAAAATAAGGAAAATTAAGGGTAAAAGAGAGGAAAAAAATTGAAATTTCGCTAAAATTATTCGTTTTTCTTGATTTTTGCGGTCAAATCTCGATAAAATAAGGATAATTAAGGGAAAAAAAGAGGAAAAAAATTAAAATTTCGCTAAAATTATTCGTTTTTCTTGCTTTTCTCGGTGAAATCTCGATAAAATAAGGAATATTAAGGGAAAAAAGATGATTAAAATTGATATTGCGCTAAAATTATTCGTATTTGTTGCTTTTTTCGGTCAAATCTCGTTAAATGAGGAGAATGAAGGAAAAAAAGGGAAATAATTGAAATTTCGCTAAAATTATTCGTTTTTCTTGCTTTTTTCGGTCAAATCTCGATTAAATAAGGAAAATTAAGGGAAAAAAAGGGGATAAAAATTGATATTTCGATAAAATTATTCGTTTTTCTTGCTTTTTTCGGTCAAATCTCGTTTAATGAGGAGAATGAAGGAAAAAAAGAGGAAAAAAATTGAAATTTCGCTAAAATTATTCGTTTTTCTTGCTTTTTTCGGTCAAATCTCGATAAAATAAGGAAAGTTAAGGGAAAAAAAGAGGAAAAAAATTGAAATTTCGCTAAAATTATTCGTTTTTCTTGCTTTTTTCGGACAAATCTCGATAAAATAAGGAAAATTAAGGGAAAAAAGAGGATAAAAATAGATATTTCGCTAAATTTATTTGTTTTTCTTGCTTTTTGCGGTCAAATCGAGATAAAATAAGGAAATTAAGGGATAAAAATTGAAATTTCGCTAAAATTATTCGTTTTTCTTGCTTTTTCGGTCAAATCTTGTTAAATGTTGAGAATGAAGGAAAAAAAGAGGAAAAAAATTGAAATTTCGCTAAAATTATTCGTTTTTCTTGCTTTTTTCGGTCAAATCTCGATAAAATTAGGAAAATTAAGGGAAAAAAGAGGAAGAAAATTTAAATTTCGCTAAAATTATTCGTTTTTCTTCCTTTTTTCGGTCAAATCTCGATAAAATAAGGAAAATTAAGGAAAAAAAGAGGATAAAAATTGATATTTCGCTAAAATTATTCGTTTTTTTATGCTTTTTTCGGTCAAATCTCGATAAAATAAGGAAAATTAAGGGTAAAAAAGAGGAAAAAAATTGAAATTTCGCTAAAATTATTCGTTTTTCTTGATTTTTGCGGTCAAATCTCGATAAAATAAGGATAATTAAGGGAAAAAAAGAGGAAAAAAATTGAAATTTCGCTAAAATTATTCGTTTTTCTTGCTTTTCTCGGTGAAATCTCGATAAAATAAGGAATATTAAGGGAAAAAAGATGATTAAAATTGATATTTCGCTAAAATTATTCGTATTTGTTGCTTTTTTGGTCAAATCTCGTTAAATGAGGAGAATGAATGAAAAAAAGGGAAATAATTGAAATTTCGCTAAAATTATTCGTTTTTCTTGCTTTTTTCGGTCAAATCTCGATAAAATAAGGAAAATTAAGGGAAAAAAAGGGGATAAAAATTGATATTTCGATAAAATTATTCGTTTTTCTTGCTTTTTTCGGTCAAATCTCGTTTAATGAGGAGAATGAAGGAAAAAAAGAGGAAAAAAATTGAAATTTCGCTAAAATTATTCGTTTTTCTTGCTTTTTTTCGGTCAAATCTCGATAAAATAAGGAAAATTAAGGGAAAAAAAGAGGAAAAAAATTGAAATTTCGCTAAAATTATTCGTTTTTCTTGCTTTTTTCGGTCAAATCTCGATAAAATAAGGAAGATGAAGGGAAAAAAGATGATAAAAATTGATGTTTCGATAAAATTATTCGTTTTACTTGCTTTTATCGGTCATATCTCGATAAAATTAGGAAAATTAAGGGGAAAAAAATTGGAAAAAAATTGATATTTCTATAAAATTATTCGTTTTTCTTGCTTTTTTCGGTCAAATCTCGTTAAATGAGGAGAATGAAGGAAAAAAAGAGGAAAAAAATTGAAATTTCGCTAAAATTTTTCGTTTTTCTTGCTTTTTTCGGTCAAATCTCGATAAAATAAGGAAAATTTAGGGGAAAAAGAGGAAGAAAATTTAAATTTCGCTAAAATTATTCGTTTTTCTTGCTTTTTTTGGTCAAATCTCGATAAAATAAGGAAAATTAAGGGAAAAAAGATGATAAAAATTGATATTTCGCTAAAATTATTCGTTTTTCTTGCTTTTTTCGGTCAAATCTCGATAAAATAAGGAAAATTAATAATAATAATAATAATAATAAAAATAAAGGACTTTATTCAGGGCGAGATTGAGACTATCAAGTCTCTTCTTACACCTAACCCTTTGTCATGTTGGAACAGAAAGAAATAGATAGATTGCAAAAGTACAGAGAAGAAAACTACTATGTGGGTTTAAAAACCTAAGCTAAGAGCATAGGAAAACATTTCCACTGCAGGAAAACACCCTCAAAAGAAGAGGGTGTGAAAAACCTGCGAAACCTTCTTACAGAAAACTTAATTTAAATATGGTAGTAGATAAAAGAGCTACATAAGACGAGTAAAAAAGAAGTCATTAGAATGTACAAAAAAAGAGCAAGTTATAACATATTAACATAAAATTCTGACACAAAAGTATTAACATATAAGTAATAATGTATAGCTAATTTACGATTGAGTTATAGTGTTCAGACTATCTTAAACTTTCGTCAATTACATGTTAAATTATATGAACATAATAGACGCACTGAAAAAAAAATACATTATAAGCATGATTTCGCTTGGTAAAAGCTCGTAAAGTATATAGATTATAAATAAGTAAAAACGGTTCAAAAACACTGAAAAAAGACAATGAAGAAAATACAATGAGAGTTTTAGAGTAATGAATAAAAGAACATATTGCAAATTAAAAAAAAAAAACATTCGTTTGGACGGTGGATAAGATAAGGAGGAGACATGTTCTGAAATTGAGGTGGAAAGACCAATAAATTTTGTTATCTCAATGAGTTGATGGAGTTGTGCGTTTCCGTGCGATTTAAGTTCTGCTTTGTATGATTAAGAGATGATTGTGGCATTTACTCTTGAAGCTGAAGACGGAAGATAGGTTTTTTATATTTTGGGGAAGTGTGTTCCAGAGGTTGCTAGCTGTTACTGTAAACGATTTATGGAACATTTCAGTTCTGTGCTGGGGAATCAAGAGTTTCTTGCAACCTCTCGTTTTGCGGTCATGAATGGAATCCAAAGATGTGAATAAGGAGTTTATAAATTTAGGTGATCTTGTTGTTAAAAATCTATTGGTGCTAGACAAAATGTGATGCTTCCGACGCAAATCTAGTTTTAGCAAGGATAGCTTGGAGTAATATTCCGAAACGTGATCGTACTTTTTTAAGTTGAAAATAAACCTCACGGCAGAGTTTTGCATGCGCTGTAATTTGATGGCTAGTTCCCCTGACAGATCCTTATAGACTATATCACAATAGTCGAAGTGAGGCATAACTAATGAGTTTGAAATTGAAATTTCTTTAAAATTATTCGTTTTTCTTGCTTTTTTCGGTCAAATCTCGATAAAATAAGGAAAATTAAGGGAAAAAAAGAGGAAAAAAATTGAAATTGCGCTAAATTATACGTTTTTCTTGCTTTTTTTCGGTCAAATCTCGATAAAATAAGGAAAATTAAGGGAAAAAAGAGGATAAAAATTGTTATTTTGCTAAAATTATTCGTTTTTCTTGCTTTTTGCGGTCAAATCTCGATAAAGTAAGTAAAATTAAGGGAAAAAAAGAGGAAAAAAATTGAAATTTCGCTAAAATTATTCGTTTTTCTTGCTTTTTTCGGACAAATCTCGATAAAATAAGGAAAATTAAGGGAAAAAAGAGGATAAAAATTGATATTTCGCTAAATTTATTTGTTTTTCTTGCTTTTTGCGGTCAAATCGCGATAAAATAAGGAAATTAAGGGAAAAAAATTGAAATTTCGCTAAAATTATTCGTTTTTCTTGCTTTTTTGGTCAAATCTTGTTAAATGTTGAGAATGGAGGAAAAAAATTGAAATTTCGCTCAAATTATTCGTTTTTCTTGCTTTTTTCGGTCAAATCTCGATAAAATTAGGAAAATTAAGGGAAAAAAGAGGAAGAAAATTTAAATTTCGCTAAAATTATTCGTTTTTCTTCCTTTTTTCGGTCAAATCTCGATAAAATAAGGAAAATTAAGGAAAAAAAGAGGATAAAAATTGATATTTCGCTAAAATTATTCGTTTTTCATGCTTTTTTCGGTCAAATCTCGATAAAATAAGGAAAATTAAGGGTAAAAGAGAGGAAAAAAATTGAAATTTCGCTAAAATTATTCGTTTTTCTTGATTTTTGCGGTCAAATCTCGATAAAATAAGGATAATTAAGGGAAAAAAAGAGGAAAAAATTAAAATTTCGCTAAAATTATTCGTTTTTCTTGCTTTTCTCGGTGAAATCTCGATAAAATAAGGAATATTAAGGGAAAAAAGATGATTAAAAATTAAATTGCGCTAAAATTATTCGTATTTGTTGCTTTTTTCGGTCAAATCTCGTTAAATGAGGAGAATGAAGGAAAAAAAGGGAAATAATTGAAATTTCGCTAAAATTATTCGTTTTTCTTGCTTTTTTCGGTCAAATCTCGATTAAATAAGGAAAATTAAGGGAAAAAAAGGGGATAAAAATTGATATTTCGATAAAATTTTTCGTTTTTCTTGCTTTTTTCGGTCAAATCTCGTTTAATGAGGAGAATTAAGGAAAAAAAGAGGAAAAAAATTGAAATTTCGCTAAAATTATTCGTTTTTCTTGCTTTTTTCGGTCAAATCTCGATAAAATAAGGAAAGTTAAGGGAAAAAAAGAGGAAAAAAATTGAAATTTCGCTAAAATTATTCGTTTTTCTTGCTTTTTTTCGGACAAATCTCGATAAAATAAGGAAAATTAAGGGTAAAAAAGAGGAAAAAAATTGAAATTTCGCTAAAATTATTCGTTTTTCTTGATTTTTGCGGTCAAATCTCGATAAAATAAGGATAATTAAGGGAAAAAAAGAGGAAAAAAATTGAAATTTCGCTAAAATTATTCGTTTTTCTTGCTTTTTTCGGACAAATCTCGATAAAATAAGGAAAATTAAGGGAAAAAAGAGGATAAAAATTGATATTTCGCTAAATTTATTTGTTTTTCTTGCTTTTTGCGGTCAAATCGCGATAAAATAAGGAAATTAAGGGAAAAAAATTGAAATTTCGCTAAAATTATTCGTTTTTCTTGCTTTTTTGGTCAAATCTTGTTAAATGTTGAGAATGGAGGAAAAAAATTGAAATTTCGCTCAAATTATTCGTTTTTCTTGCTTTTTTCGGTCAAATCTCGATAAAATTAGGAAAATTAAGGGAAAAAAGAGGAAGAAAATTTAAATTTCGCTAAAATTATTCGTTTTTCTTCCTTTTTTCGGTCAAATCTCGATAAAATAAGGAAAATTAAGGAAAAAAAGAGGATAAAAATTGATATTTCGCTAAAATTATTCGTTTTTCATGCTTTTTTCGGTCAAATCTCGATAAAATAAGGAAAATTAAGGGTAAAAGAGAGGAAAAAAATTGAAATTTCGCTAAAATTATTCGTTTTTCTTGATTTTTGCGGTCAAATCTCGATAAAATAAGGATAATTAAGGGAAAAAAAGAGGAAAAAATTAAAATTTCGCTAAAATTATTCGTTTTTCTTGCTTTTCTCGGTGAAATCTCGATAAAATAAGGAATATTAAGGGAAAAAAGATGATTAAAAATTAAATTGCGCTAAAATTATTCGTATTTGTTGCTTTTTTCGGTCAAATCTCGTTAAATGAGGAGAATGAAGGAAAAAAAGGGAAATAATTGAAATTTCGCTAAAATTATTCGTTTTTCTTGCTTTTTTCGGTCAAATCTCGATTAAATAAGGAAAATTAAGGGAAAAAAAAGGGGATAAAAATTGATATTTCGATAAAATTTTTCGTTTTTCTTGCTTTTTTCGGTCAAATCTCGTTTAATGAGGAGAATTAAGGAAAAAAAGAGGAAAAAAAATTGAAATTTCGCTAAAATTATTCGTTTTTCTTGCTTTTTTCGGTCAAATCTCGATAAAATAAGGAAAGTTAAGGGAAAAAAAAGAGGAAAAAAATTGAAATTTCGCTAAAATTATTCGTTTTTCTTGCTTTTTTCGGTCAAATCTCGATAAAATAAGGAAAATTAAGGGTAAAAAAGAGGAAAAAAATTGAAATTTCGCTAAAATTATTCGTTTTTCTTGATTTTTGCGGTCAAATCTCGATAAAATAAGGATAATTAAGGGAAAAAAAGAGGAAAAAAATTGAAATTTCGCTAAAATTATTCGTTTTTCTTGCTTTTCTCGGTGAAATCTCGATAAAATAAGGAATATTAAGGGAAAAAAGATGATTAAAATTGATATTTCGCTAAAATTATTCGTATTTGTTGCTTTTTTGGTCAAATCTCGTTAAATGAGGAGAATGAATGAAAAAAAGGGAAATAATTGAAATTTCGCTAAAATTATTCGTTTTTCTTGCTTTTTTCGGTCAAATCTCGATAAAATAAGGAAAATTAAGGGAAAAAAAAGGGGATAAAAATTGATATTTCGATAAAATTATTCGTTTTTCTTGCTTTTTTCGGTCAAATCTCGTTTAATGAGGAGAATGAAGGAAAAAAAGAGGAAAAAAATTGAAATTTCGCTAAAATTATTCGTTTTTCTTGCTTTTTTCGGTCAAATCTCGATAAAATAAGGAAAATTAAGGGAAAAAAAGAGGAAAAAAATTGAAATTTCGCTAAAATTATTCGTTTTTCTTGCTTTTTTTCGGTCAAATCTCGATAAAATAAGGAAGATGAAGGGAAAAAAGATGATAAAAATTGATGTTTCGATAAAATTATTCGTTTTACTTGCTTTTATCGGTCATATCTCGATAAAATTAGGAAAATTAAGGGGAAAAAAATTGGAAAAAAATTGATATTTCTATAAAATTATTCGTTTTTCTTGCTTTTTTTCGGTCAAATCTCGTTAAATGAGGAGAATGAAGGAAAAAAAGAGGAAAAAAATTGAAATTTCGCTAAAATTTTTCGTTTTTCTTGCTTTTTTTCGGTCAAATCTCGATAAAATAAGGAAAATTTAGGGGAAAAAGAGGAAGAAAATTTAAATTTCGCTAAAATTATTCGTTTTTTCTTGCTTTTTTTGGTCAAATCTCGATAAAATAAGGAAAATTAAGGGAAAAAAGATGATAAAAATTGATATTTCGCTAAAATTATTCGTTTTTCTTGCTTTTTTCGGTCAAATCTCGATAAAATAAGGAAAATTAATAATAATAATAATAATAATAAAAATAAAGGACTTTATTCAGGGCGAGATTGAGACTATCAAGTCTCTTCTTACACCTAACCCTTTGTCATGTTGGAACAGAAAGAAATAGATAGATTGCAAAAGTACAGAGAAGAAAACTACTATGTGGGTTTAAAAACCTAAGCTAAGAGCATAGGAAAACATTTCCACTGCAGGAAAACACCCTCAAAAGAAGAGGGTGTGAAAAACCTGCGAAACCTTCTTACAGAAAACTTAATTTAAATATGGTAGTAGATAAAAGAGCTACATAAGACGAGTAAAAAAGAAGTCATTAGAATGTACAAAAAAAGAGCAAGTTATAACATATTAACATAAAATTCTGACACAAAAGTATTAACATATAAGTAATAATGTATAGCTAATTTACGATTGAGTTATAGTGTTCAGACTATCTTAAACTTTCGTCAATTACATGTTAAATTATATGAACATAATAGACGCACTGAAAAAAAAATACATTATAAGCATGATTTCGCTTGGTAAAAGCTCGTAAAGTATATAGATTATAAATAAGTAAAAACGGTTCAAAAACACTGAAAAAAGACAATGAAGAAAATACAATGAGAGTTTTAGAGTAATGAATAAAAGAACATATTGCAAATTAAAAAAAAAAAACATTCGTTTGGACGGTGGATAAGATAAGGAGGAGACATGTTCTGAAATTGAGGTGGAAAGACCAATAAATTTTGTTATCTCAATGAGTTGATGGAGTTGTGCGTTTCCGTGCGATTTAAGTTCTGCTTTGTATGATTAAGAGATGATTGTGGCATTTACTCTTGAAGCTGAAGACGGAAGATAGGTTTTTTATATTTTGGGGAAGTGTGTTCCAGAGGTTGCTAGCTGTTACTGTAAACGATTTATGGAACATTTCAGTTCTGTGCTGGGGAATCAAGAGTTTCTTGCAACCTCTCGTTTTGCGGTCATGAATGGAATCCAAAGATGTGAATAAGGAGTTTATAAATTTAGGTGATCTTGTTGTTAAAAATCTATTGGTGCTAGACAAAATGTGATGCTTCCGACGCAAATCTAGTTTTAGCAAGGATAGCTTGGAGTAATATTCCGAAACGTGATCGTACTTTTTTAAGTTGAAAATAAACCTCACGGCAGAGTTTTGCATGCGCTGTAATTTGATGGCTAGTTCCCCTGACAGATCCTTATAGACTATATCACAATAGTCGAAGTGAGGCATAACTAATGAGTTTGAAATTGAAATTTCTTTAAAATTATTCGTTTTTCTTGCTTTTTTCGGTCAAATCTCGATAAAATAAGGAAAATTAAGGGAAAAAAAGAGGAAAAAAATTGAAATTGCGCTAAATTATACGTTTTTCTTGCTTTTTTCGGTCAAATCTCGATAAAATAAGGAAAATTAAGGGAAAAAAGAGGATAAAAATTGTTATTTTGCTAAAATTATTCGTTTTTCTTGCTTTTTGCGGTCAAATCTCGATAAAGTAAGTAAAATTAAGGGAAAAAAAGAGGAAAAAAAATTGAAATTTCGCTAAAATTATTCGTTTTTCTTGCTTTTTTTCGGACAAATCTCGATAAAATAAGGAAAATTAAGGGAAAAAAGAGGATAAAAATTGAAATTTCGCTAAAATTATTTGTTTTTCTTGCTTTTTGCGGTCAAATCGCGATAAAATAAGGAAATTAAGGGAAAAAAAATTGAAATTTCGCTAAAATTATTCGTTTTTCTTGCTTTTTTGGTCAAATCTTGTTAAATGTTGAGAATGGAGGAAAAAAATTGAAATTTCGCTCAAATTATTCGTTTTTCTTGCTTTTTTCGGTCAAATCTCGATAAAATTAGGAAAATTAAGGGAAAAAAAGAGGAAGAAAATTTAAATTTCGCTAAAATTATTCGTTTTTCTTCCTTTTTTCGGTCAAATCTCGATAAAATAAGGAAAATTAAGGAAAAAAAGAGGATAAAAATTGATATTTCGCTAAAATTATTCGTTTTTTCATGCTTTTTTTCGGTCAAATCTCGATAAAATAAGGAAAATTAAGGGTAAAAGAGAGGAAAAAAATTGAAATTTCGCTAAAATTATTCGTTTTTCTTGATTTTTGCGGTCAAATCTCGATAAAATAAGGATAATTAAGGGAAAAAAAAGAGGAAAAAAATTGAAATTTCGCTAAAATTATTCGTTTTTCTTGCTTTTCTCGGTGAAATCTCGATAAAATAAGGAATATTAAGGGAAAAAAGATGATTAAAATTGATATTTCGCTAAAATTATTCGTATTTGTTGCTTTTTTGGTCAAATCTCGTTAAATGAGGAGAATGAATGAAAAAAGGGAAATAATTGAAATTTCGCTAAAATTATTCGTTTTTCTTGCTTTTTTCGGTCAAATCTCGATAAAATAAGGAAAATTAAGGGAAAAAAAGGGGATAAAAATTGATATTTCGATAAAATTATTCGTTTTTCTTGCTTTTTTCGGTCAAATCTCGTTTAATGAGGAGAATGAAGGAAAAAAAGAGGAAAAAAATTGAAATTTCGCTAAAATTATTCGTTTTTCTTGCTTTTTTCGGTCAAATCTCGATAAAATAAGGAAAATTAAGGGAAAAAAAAAGGAAAAAAATTGAAATTTCGCTAAAATTATTCGTTTTTCTTGCTTTTTTCGGTCAAATCTCGATAAAATAAGGAAAATGAAGGGAAAAAAGATGATAAAAATTGATATTTCGCTAAAATTATTCGTTTTACTTGCTTTTATCGGTCATATCTCGATAAAATCAGGAAAATTAAGGGGAAAAAAATTGGAAAAAAATTGATATTTCTTTAAAATAATTCGTTTTTCTTGCTTTTTTCGGTCAAATCTCGTTAAATGAGGAGAATGAAGGAAAAAAAGAGGAAAAAAATTGAAATTTCGCTAAAATTTTTCGTTTTTTCTTGCTTTTTTCGGTCAAATCTCGATAAAATAAGGAAAATTTAGGGGAAAAAGAGGAAGAAAATTTAAATTTCGCTAAAATTATTCGTTTTTCTTGCTTTTTTTGGTCAAATCTCGATAAAATAAGGAAAATTAAGGGAAAAAAAGATGATAAAAATTGATATTTCGCTAAAATTATTCGTTTTTCTTGCTTTTTTCGGTCAAATCTCGATAAAATAAGGAAAATTAATAATAATAATAATAATAATAAAAATAAAGGACTTTATTCAGGGCGAGATTGAGACTATCAAGTCTCTTCTTACACCTAACCCTTTGTCATGTTGGAGCAGAAAGAAATAGATAGATTGCAAAAGTACAGAGAAGAAAACTACTATGTGGGTTTAAAAACCTAAGCTAAGAGCATAGGAAAACATTTCCACTGCAGGAAAACACCCTCAAAAGAAGAGGGTGTGAAAAACCTGCGAAACCTTCTTACAGAAAACTTAATTTAAATATGGTAGTAGATAAAAGAGCTACATAAGACGAGTAAAAAAGAAGTCATTAGAATGTACAAAAAAAGAGCAAGTTATAACATATTAACATAAAATTCTGACACAAAAGTATTAACATATAAGTAATAATGTATAGCTAATTTACGATTTTGTTATAGTGTTCAGACTATCTTAAACTTTCGTCAATTACATGTTAAATTATATGAACATAATAGACGCACTGAAAAAAAAATACATTATAAGCATGATTTCGCTTGGTAAAAGCTCGTAAAGTATATAGATTATAAATAAGTAAAAACGGTTCAAAAACACTGAAAAAAGACAATGAAGAAAATACAATGAGAGTTTTAGAGTAATGAATAAAAGAACATATTGCAAATTAAAAAAAAAAACATTCGTTTGGACGGTGGATAAGATAAGGAGGAGACATGTTCTGAAATTGAGGTGGAAAGACCAATAAATTTTGTTATCTCAATGAGGTGATGGAGTTGTGCGTTTCCGTGCGATTTAAGTTCTGCTTTGTATGATTAAGAGATGATTGTGGCATTTACTCTTGAAGCTGAAGACGGAAGATAGGTTTTTTATATTTTGGGGAAGTGTGTTCCAGAGGTTGCTAGCTGTTACTGTAAACGATTTATGGAACATTTCAGTTCTGTGCTGGGGAATCAAGAGTTTCTTGCAACCTCTCGTTTTGCGGTCATGAATGGAATCCAAAGATGTGAATAAGGAGTTTATATATTTAGGTGATCTTGTTGTTAAAAATCTATTGGTGCTAGACAAAATGTGATGCTTCCGACGCAAATCTAGTTTTAGCAAGGATAGCTTGGAGTAATATTCCGAAACGTGATCGTACTTTTTTAAGTTGAAAATAAACCTCACGGCAGAGTTTTGCATGCGCTGTAATTTGATGGCTAGTTCCCCTGACAGATCCTTATAGACTATATCACAATAGTCGAAGTGAGGCATAACTAATGAGTTTGAAATTGAAATTTCTTTAAAATTATTCGTTTTTCTTGCTTTTTTCGGTCAAATCTCGATAAAATAAGGAAAATTAAGGGAAAAAAAGAGGAAAAAAATTGAAATTGCGCTAAATTATTCGTTTTTCTTGCTTTTTTCGGTCAAATCTCGATAAAATAAGGAAAATTAAGGGAAAAAAGAGGATAAAAATTGTTATTTTGCTAAAATTATTCGTTTTTCTTGCTTTTTGCGGTCAAATCTCGATAAAGTAAGTAAAATTAAGGGAAAAAAAGAGGAAAAAAATTTAAATTTCGCTAAAATTATTCGTTTTTCTTCCTTTTTTCGGTCAAATCTCGATAAAATAAGGAAAATTAAGGAAAAAAAGAGGATAAAAATTGATATTTCGCTAAAATTATTCGTTTTTCATGCTTTTTTCGGTCAAATCTCGATAAAATAAGGAAAATTAAGGGTAAAAGAGAGGAAAAAAATTGAAATTTCGCTAAAATTATTCGTTTTTCTTGATTTTTGCGGTCAAATCTCGATAAAATAAGGATAATTAAGGGAAAAAAAGAGGAAAAAAATTGAAATTTCGCTAAAATTATTCGTTTTTCTTGCTTTTCTCGGTGAAATCTCGATAAAATAAGGAATATTAAGGGAAAAAAGATGATTAAAATAATATTTCGCTAAAATTATTCGTATTTGTTGCTTTTTTGGTCAAATCTCGTTAAATGAGGAGAATGAATGAAAAAAGGGAAATAATTGAAATTTCGCTAAAATTATTCGTTTTTTCTTGCTTTTTTCGGTCAAATCTCGATAAAATAAGGAAAATTAAGGGAAAAAAAGGGGATAAAAATTGATATTTCGATAAAATTATTCGTTTTTCTTGCTTTTTTCGGTCAAATCTCGTTTAATGAGGAGAATGAAGGAAAAAAAGAGGAAAAAAATTGAAATTTCGCTAAAATTATTCGTTTTTTCTTGCTTTTTTCGGTCAAATCTCGATAAAATAAGGAAAATTAAGGGAAAAAAAAAAGGAAAAAAATTGAAATTTCGCTAAAATTATTCGTTTTTCTTGCTTTTTTCGGTCAAATCTCGATAAAATAAGGAAAATGAAGGGAAAAAAGATGATAAAAATTGATATTTCGCTAAAATTATTCGTTTTACTTGCTTTTATCGGTCATATCTCGATAAAATCAGGAAAATTAAGGGGAAAAAAATTGGAAAAAAATTGATATTTCTTTAAAATAATTCGTTTTTCTTGCTTTTTTCGGTCAAATCTCGTTAAATGAGGAGAATGAAGGAAAAAAAGAGGAAAAAAATTGAAATTTCGCTAAAATTTTTCGTTTTTCTTGCTTTTTTCGGTCAAATCTCGATAAAATAAGGAAAATTTAGGGGAAAAAGAGGAAGAAAATTTAAATTTCGCTAAAATTATTCGTTTTTCTTGCTTTTTTTGGTCAAATCTCGATAAAATAAGGAAAATTAAGGGAAAAAAGATGATAAAAATTGATATTTCGCTAAAATTATTCGTTTTTCTTGCTTTTTTCGGTCAAATCTCGATAAAATAAGGAAAATTAATAATAATAATAATAATAATAAAAATAAAGGACTTTATTCAGGGCGAGATTGAGACTATCAAGTCTCTTCTTACACCTAACCCTTTGTCATGTTGGAGCAGAAAGAAATAGATAGATTGCAAAAGTACAGAGAAGAAAACTACTATGTGGGTTTAAAAACCTAAGCTAAGAGCATAGGAAAACATTTCCACTGCAGGAAAACACCCTCAAAAGAAGAGGGTGTGAAAAACCTGCGAAACCTTCTTACAGAAAACTTAATTTAAATATGGTAGTAGATAAAAGAGCTACATAAGACGAGTAAAAAAGAAGTCATTAGAATGTACAAAAAAAGAGCAAGTTATAACATATTAACATAAAATTCTGACACAAAAGTATTAACATATAAGTAATAATGTATAGCTAATTTACGATTTTGTTATAGTGTTCAGACTATCTTAAACTTTCGTCAATTACATGTTAAATTATATGAACATAATAGACGCACTGAAAAAAAAATACATTATAAGCATGATTTCGCTTGGTAAAAGCTCGTAAAGTATATAGATTATAAATAAGTAAAAACGGTTCAAAAACACTGAAAAAAGACAATGAAGAAAATACAATGAGAGTTTTAGAGTAATGAATAAAAGAACATATTGCAAATTAAAAAAAAAAACATTCGTTTGGACGGTGGATAAGATAAGGAGGAGACATGTTCTGAAATTGAGGTGGAAAGACCAATAAATTTTGTTATCTCAATGAGGTGATGGAGTTGTGCGTTTCCGTGCGATTTAAGTTCTGCTTTGTATGATTAAGAGATGATTGTGGCATTTACTCTTGAAGCTGAAGACGGAAGATAGGTTTTTTATATTTTGGGGAAGTGTGTTCCAGAGGTTGCTAGCTGTTACTGTAAACGATTTATGGAACATTTCAGTTCTGTGCTGGGGAATCAAGAGTTTCTTGCAACCTCTCGTTTTGCGGTCATGAATGGAATCCAAAGATGTGAATAAGGAGTTTATATATTTAGGTGATCTTGTTGTTAAAAATCTATTGGTGCTAGACAAAATGTGATGCTTCCGACGCAAATCTAGTTTTAGCAAGGATAGCTTGGAGTAATATTCCGAAACGTGATCGTACTTTTTTAAGTTGAAAATAAACCTCACGGCAGAGTTTTGCATGCGCTGTAATTTGATGGCTAGTTCCCCTGACAGATCCTTATAGACTATATCACAATAGTCGAAGTGAGGCATAACTAATGAGTTTGAAATTGAAATTTCTTTAAAATTATTCGTTTTTCTTGCTTTTTTCGGTCAAATCTCGATAAAATAAGGAAAATTAAGGGAAAAAAAGAGGAAAAAAATTGAAATTGCGCTAAATTATTCGTTTTTCTTGCTTTTTTCGGTCAAATCTCGATAAAATAAGGAAAATTAAGGGAAAAAAGAGGATAAAAATTGTTATTTTGCTAAAATTATTCGTTTTTCTTGCTTTTTGCGGTCAAATCTCGATAAAGTAAGTAAAATTAAGGGAAAAAAAGAGGAAAAAAATTGAAATTTCGCTAAAATTATTCGTTTTTCTTGCTTTTTTCGGACAAATCTCGATAAAATAAGGAAAATTAAGGGAAAAAAGAGGATAAAAATTGATATTTCGCTAAATTTATTTGTTTTTCTTGCTTTTTGCGGTCAAATCGCGATAAAATAAGGAAATTAAGGGAAAAAAATTGAAATTTCGCTAAAATTATTCGTTTTTCTTGCTTTTTCGGTCAAATCTTGTTAAATGTTGAGAATGAAGGAAAAAAAGAGGAAAAAAATTGAAATTTCGCTCAAATTATTCGTTTATCTTGCTTTTTTTCGGTCAAATCTCGATAAAATTAGGAAAATTAAGGGAAAAAAGAGGAAGAAAATTTAAATTTCGCTAAAATTATTCGTTTTTCTTCCTTTTTTCGGTCAAATCTCGATAAAATAAGGAAAATTAAGGGAAAAAAAGGGGATTAAAATTGATATTTCGATAAAATTATTCGTTTTTCTTGCTTTTTTCGGTCAAATCTCGTTTAATGAGGAGAATGAAGGAAAAAAAGAGGAAAAAAATTGAAATTTCGCTAAAATTATTCGTTTTTCTTGCTTTTTTCGGTCAAATCTCGATAAAATAAGAAAAATTAAGGAAAAAAAAGAGGAAAAAAATTGAAATTTCGCTAAAATTACTCGTTTTTCTTGCTTTTTTCGGTCAAATCTCGATAAAATAAGGAAAATGAAGGGAAAAAAGATGATAAAAATTGATATTTCGCTAAAATTATTCGTTTTACTTGCTTTTATCGGTCAAATCTCGATAAAATAAGGAAAATTAAGGGGAAAAAATTGGAAAAATATTGATATTTCTATAAAATTATTCGTTTTTCTTGCTTTTTTCGGTCAAATCTCGTTAAATGAGGAGAATGAAGGAAAAAAAAGAGGAAAAAAATTGAAATTTCGCTAAAATTTTTCGTTTTTCTTGCTTTTTTCGGTCAAATCTCGATAAAATAAGGAAAATTTAGGGGAAAAAGAGGAAGAAAATTTAAATTTCGCTAAAATTATTCGTTTTTTCTTGCTTGTTTTGGTCAAATCTCGATAAAATAAGGTAAATTAAGGGAAAAAAGATGATAAAAATTGATATTTCGCTAAAATTATTCGTTTTTCTTGCTTTTTTCGGTCAAATCGCGATAAAATAAGGAAAATTAATAATAATAATAATAATAATAATAATAATAATAATAAAGGACTTTATTCAGGGCGAGATTGAGACTATCAAGTCTCTTCTTACACCTAACCCTTTGTCATGTTGGAACAGAAAGAAATAGATAGATTGCAAAAGTACAGAGAAGAAAACTACTATGTGGGTTTAAAAACCTAAGCTAAGAGCATAGGAAAACATTTCCACTGCAGGAAAACACCCTCAAAAGAAGAGGGTGTGAAAAACCTGCGAAACCTTCTTACAGAAAACTTAATTTAAATATGGTAGTAGATAAAAGAGCTAAATAAGACGAGAGAAAAAGAAGTCATTAGAATGTACAAAAAAAGAGCAAGTTATAACATATTAACATAAAATTCTGACACAAAAGTATTAACATATAAGTAATAATGTATAGCTAATTTACGATTGAGTTATAGTGTTCAGACTATCTTAAACTTTCGTCAATTACATGTTAAATTATATGAACATAATAGACGCACTGAAAAAAAAATACATTATAAGCATGATTTCGCTTGGTAAAAGCTCGTAAAGTATATAGATTATAAATAAGTAAAAACGGTTCAAAAACACTGAAAAAAGACAATGAAGAAAATACAATGAGAGTTTTAGAGTAATGAATAAAAGAACATATTGCAAATTAAAAAAAAAAAACATTCGTTTGGACGGTGGATAAGATAAGGAGGAGACATGTTCTGAAATTGAGGTGGAAAGACCAATAAATTTTGTTATCTCAATGAGTTGATGGAGTTGTGCGTTTCCGTGCGATTTAAGTTCTGCTTTGTATGATTAAGAGATGATTGTGGCATTTACTCTTGAAGCTGAAGACGGAAGATAGGTTTTTTATCTTTTGGGGAAGTGTGTTCCAGAGGTTGCTAGCTGTTACTGTAAACGATTTATGGAACATTTCAGTTCTGTGCTGGGGAATCAAGAGTTTCTTGCAACCTCTCGTTTTGCGGTCATGAATGGAATCCAAAGATGTGAATAAGGAGTTTATATATTTAGGTGATCTTGTTGTTAAAAATCTATTGGTGCTAGACAAAATGTGATGCTTCCGACGCAAATCTAGTTTTAGCAAGGATAGCTTGGAGTAATATTCCGAAACGTGATCGTACTTTTTTAAGTTGAAAATAAACCTCACGGCAGAGTTTTGCATGCGCTGTAATTTGATGGCTAGTTCCCCTGACAGATCCTTATAGACTATATCACAATAGTCGAAGTGAGGCATAACTAATGAGTTTGAAATTGAAATTTCTTTAAAATTATTCGTTTTTCTTGCTTTTTTCGGTCAAATCTCGATAAAATAAGGAAAATTAAGGGAAAAAAAGAGGAAAAAAATTGAAATTGCGCTAAATTATTCGTTTTTCTTGCTTTTTTCGGTCAAATCTCGATAAAATAAGGAAAATTAAGGGAAAAAAGAGGATAAAAATTGTTATTTTGCTAAAATTATTCGTTTTTCTTGCTTTTTGCGGTCAAATCTCGATAAAGTAAGTAAAATTAAGGGAAAAAAAGAGGAAAAAAATTGAAATTTCGCTAAAATTATTCGTTTTTCTTGCTTTTTTCGGACAAATCTCGATAAAATAAGGAAAATTAAGGGAAAAAAGAGGATAAAAATTGATATTTCGCTAAATTTATTTGTTTTTCTTGCTTTTTGCGGTCAAATCGCGATTAAATAAGGAAATTAAGGGAAAAAAATTGAAATTTCGCTAAAATTATTCGTTTTTCTTGCTTTTTCGGTCAAATCTTGTTAAATGTTGAGAATGAAGGAAAAAAAGAGGAAAAAAATTGAAATTTCGCTCAAATTATTCGTTTATCTTGCTTTTTTCGGTCAAATCTCGATAAAATTAGGAAAATTAAGGGAAAAAAGAGGAAGAAAATTTAAATTTCGCTAAAATTATTCGTTTTTCTTCCTTTTTTCGGTCAAATCTCGATAAAATAAGGAAAATTAAGGGAAAAAAAGGGGATAAAAATTGATATTTCGATAAAATTATTCGTTTTTCTTGCTTTTTTCGGTCAAATCTCGTTTAATGAGGAGAATGAAGGAAAAAAAGAGGAAAAAAATTGAAATTTCGCTAAAATTATTCGTTTTTCTTGCTTTTTTCGGTCAAATCTCGATAAAATAAGAAAAATTAAGGGAAAAAAAGAGGAAAAAAATTGAAATTTCACTAAAATTACTCGTTTTTCTTGCTTTTTTCGGTCAAATCTCGATAAAATAAGGAAAATGAAGGGAAAAAAGATGATAAAAATTGATATTTCGCTAAAATTATTCGTTTTACTTGCTTTTATCGGTCAAATCTCGATAAAATAAGGAAAATTAAGGGGAAAAAATTGGAAAAATATTGATATTTCTATAAAATTATTCGTTTTTCTTTCTTTTTTTCGGTCAAATCTCGTTAAATGAGGAGAATGAAGGAAATAAAGAGGAAAAAAATTGAAATTTCGCTAAAAGTTTTCGTTTTTCTTGCTTTTTTTGGTCAAATCTCGATAAAATAAGGAAAATTTAGGGGAAAAAGAGGAAGAAAATTTAAATTTCGCTAAAATTATTCGTTTTTCTTGCTTGTTTTGGTCAAATCTCGATAAAATAAGGTAAATTAAGGGAAAAAAGATGATAAAAATTGATATTTCGCTAAAATTATTCGTTTTTCTTGCTTTTTTCGGTCAAATCGCGATAAAATAAGGAAAATTAATAATAATAATAATAATAATAATAATAATAAAGGACTTTATTCAGGGCGAGATTGAGACTATCAAGTCTCTTCTTACACCTAACCCTTTGTCATGTTGGAACAGAAAGAAATAGATAGATTGCAAAAGTACAGAGAAGAAAACTACTATGTGGGTTTAAAAACCTAAGCTAAGAGCATAGGAAAACATTTCCACTGCAGGAAAACACCCTCAAAAGAAGAGGGTGTGAAAAACCTGCGAAACCTTCTTACAGAAAACTTAATTTAAATATGGTAGTAGATAAAAGAGCTAAATAAGACGAGAGAAAAAGAAGTCATTAGAATGTACAAAAAAAGAGCAAGTTATAACATATTAACATAAAATTCTGACACAAAAGTATTAACATATAAGTAATAATGTATAGCTAATTTACGATTGAGTTATAGTGTTCAGACTATCTTAAACTTTCGTCAATTACATGTTAAATTATATGAACATAATAGACGCACTGAAAAAAAAATACATTATAAGCATGATTTCGCTTGGTAAAAGCTCGTAAAGTATATAGATTATAAATAAGTAAAAACGGTTCAAAAACACTGAAAAAAGACAATGAAGAAAATACAATGAGAGTTTTAGAGTAATGAATAAAAGAACATATTGCAAATTAAAAAAAAAAAACATTCGTTTGGACGGTGGATAAGATAAGGAGGAGACATGTTCTGAAATTGAGGTGGAAAGACCAATAAATTTTGTTATCTCAATGAGTTGATGGAGTTGTGCGTTTCCGTGCGATTTAAGTTCTGCTTTGTATGATTAAGAGATGATTGTGGCATTTACTCTTGAAGCTGAAGACGGAAGATAGGTTTTTTATCTTTTGGGGAAGTGTGTTCCAGAGGTTGCTAGCTGTTACTGTAAACGATTTATGGAACATTTCAGTTCTGTGCTGGGGAATCAAGAGTTTCTTGCAACCTCTCGTTTTGCGGTCATGAATGGAATCCAAAGATGTGAATAAGGAGTTTATATATTTAGGTGATCTTGTTGTTAAAAATCTATTGGTGCTAGACAAAATGTGATGCTTCCGACGCAAATCTAGTTTTAGCAAGGATAGCTTGGAGTAATATTCCGAAACGTGATCGTACTTTTTTAAGTTGAAAATAAACCTCACGGCAGAGTTTTGCATGCGCTGTAATTTGATGGCTAGTTCCCCTGACAGATCCTTATAGACTATATCACAATAGTCGAAGTGAGGCATAACTAATGAGTTTGAAATTGAAATTTCTTTAAAATTATTCGTTTTTCTTGCTTTTTTCGGTCAAATCTCGATAAAATAAGGAAAATTAAGGGAAAAAAAGAGGAAAAAAATTGAAATTGCGCTAAATTATTCGTTTTTCTTGCTTTTTTCGGTCAAATCTCGATAAAATAAGGAAAATTAAGGGAAAAAAGAGGATAAAAATTGTTATTTTGCTAAAATTATTCGTTTTTCTTGCTTTTTGCGGTCAAATCTCGATAAAGTAAGTAAAATTAAGGGAAAAAAAGAGGAAAAAAATTGAAATTTCGCTAAAATTATTCGTTTTTCTTGCTTTTTTCGGACAAATCTCGATAAAATAAGGAAAATTAAGGGAAAAAAGAGGATAAAAATTGATATTTCGCTAAATTTATTTGTTTTTCTTGCTTTTTGCGGTCAAATCGCGATAAAATAAGGAAATTAAGGGAGAAAAATTGAAATTTCGCTAAAATTATTCGTTTTTCTTGCTTTTTCGGTCAAATCTTGTTAAATGTTGAGAATGAAGGAAAAAAAGAGGAAAAAAATTGAAATTTCGCTCAAATTATTCGTTTATCTTGCTTTTTTCGGTCAAATCTCGATAAAATTAGGAAAATTAAGGGAAAAAAGAGGAAGAAAATTTAAATTTCGCTAAAATTATTCGTTTTTCTTCCTTTTTTCGGTCAAATCTCGATAAAATAAGGAAAATTAAGGGAAAAAAAGGGGATAAAAATTGATATTTCGATAAAATTATTCGTTTTTCTTGCTTTTTTCGGTCAAATCTCGTTTAATGAGGAGAATGAAGGAAAAAAAGAGGAAAAAAATTGAAATTTCGCTAAAATTATTCGTTTTTCTTGCTTTTTTCGGTCAAATCTCGATAAAATAAGAAAAATTAAGGAAAAAAAAGAGGAAAAAAATTGAAATTTCGCTAAAATTACTCGTTTTTCTTGCTTTTTTCGGTCAAATCTCGATAAAATAAGGAAAATGAAGGGAAAAAAGATGATAAAAATTGATATTTCGCTAAAATTATTCGTTTTACTTGCTTTTATCGGTCAAATCTCGATAAAATAAGGAAAATTAAGGGGAAAAAATTGGAAAAATATTGATATTTCTATAAAATTATTCGTTTTTCTTGCTTTTTTCGGTCAAATCTCGTTAAATGAGGAGAATGAAGGAAAAAAAGAGGAAAAAAATTGAAATTTCGCTAAAATTTTTCGTTTTTCTTGCTTTTTTCGGTCAAATCTCGATAAAATAAGGAAAATTTAGGGGAAAAAGAGGAAGAAAATTTTAATTTCGCTAAAATTATTCGTTTTTCTTGCTTGTTTTGGTCAAATCTCGATAAAATAAGGTAAATTAAGGGAAAAAAGATGATAAAAATTGATATTTCGCTAAAATTATTCGTTTTTCTTGCTTTTTTCGGTCAAATCGCGATAAAATAAGGAAAATTAATAATAATAATAATAATAATAATAATAAAGGACTTTATTCAGGGCGAGATTGAGACTATCAAGTCTCTTCTTACACCTAACCCTTTGTCATGTTGGAACAGAAAGAAATAGATAGATTGCAAAAGTACAGAGAAGAAAACTACTATGTGGGTTTAAAAACCTAAGCTAAGAGCATAGGAAAACATTTCCACTGCAGGAAAACACCCTCAAAAGAAGAGGGTGTGAAAAACCTGCGAAACCTTCTTACAGAAAACTTAATTTAAATATGGTAGTAGATAAAAGAGCTAAATAAGACGAGAGAAAAAGAAGTCATTAGAATGTACAAAAAAAGAGCAAGTTATAACATATTAACATAAAATTCTGACACAAAAGTATTAACATATAAGTAATAATGTATAGCTAATTTACGATTGAGTTATAGTGTTCAGACTATCTTAAACTTTCGTCAATTACATGTTAAATTATATGAACATAATAGACGCACTGAAAAAAAAATACATTATAAGCATGATTTCGCTTGGTAAAAGCTCGTAAAGTATATAGATTATAAATAAGTAAAAACGGTTCAAAATCACTGAAAAAAGACAATGAAGAAAATACAATGAGAGTTTTAGAGTAATGAATAAAAGAACATATTGCAAATTAAAAAAAAAAAACATTCGTTTGGACGGTGGATAAGATAAGGAGGAGACATGTTCTGAAATTGAGGTGGAAAGACCAATAAATTTTGTTATCTCAATGAGTTGATGGAGTTGTGCGTTTCCGTGCGATTTAAGTTCTGCTTTGTATGATTAAGAGATGATTGTGGCATTTACTCTTGAAGCTGAAGACGGAAGATAGGTTTTTTATCTTTTGGGGAAGTGTGTTCCAGAGGTTGCTAGCTGTTACTGTAAACGATTTATGGAACATTTCAGTTCTGTGCTGGGGAATCAAGAGTTTCTTGCAACCTCTCGTTTTGCGGTCATGAATGGAATCCAAAGATGTGAATAAGGAGTTTATATATTTAGGTGATCTTGTTGTTAAAAATCTATTGGTGCTAGACAAAATGTGATGCTTCCGACGCAAATCTAGTTTTAGCAAGGATAGCTTGGAGTAATATTCCGAAACGTGATCGTACTTTTTTAAGTTGAAAATAAACCTCACGGCAGAGTTTTGCATGCGCTGTAATTTGATGGCTAGTTCCCCTGACAGATCCTGATAGACTATATCACAATAGTCGAAGTGAGGCATAACTAATGAGTTTGAAATTGAAATTTCTTTAAAATTATTCGTTTTTCTTGCTTTTTTCGGTCAAATCTCGATAAAATAAGGAAAATTAAGGGAAAGAAAGAGGAAAAAAATTGAAATTGCGCTAAAATTATTCGTTTTTCTTGCTTTTTTCGGTCAAATCTCGATAAAATAAGGAAAATTAAGGGAAAAAAGAGGATAAAAATTGATATTTTGCTAAAATTATTCGTTTTTCTTGCTTTTTGCGGTCAAATCTCGATAAAGTAAGTAAAATTAAGGGAAAAAAAGAGGAAAAAAATTGAAATTTCGCTAAAATTATTCGTTTTTCTTGCTTTTTTCGGACAAATCTCGATAAAATAAGGAAAATTAAGGGAAAAAAGAGGATAAAAATTGATATTTCGCTAAATTTATTCGTTTTTCTTGCTTTTTGCGGTCAAATCGCGATAAAATAAGGAAATTAAGGGAAAAAAATTGAAATTTCGCTAAAATTATTCGTTTTTCTTGCTTTTTCGGTCAAATCTTGTTAAATGTTGAGAATGAAGGAAAAAAAGAGGAAAAAAATTGAAATTTCGATAAAATTATTCGTTTTTCTTGCTTTTTTCGGTCAAATCTCGATAAAATTAGGAAAATTAAGGGAAAAAAATGGAAGAAAATTTAAATTTCGCTAAAATTATTCGTTTCTCTTCCGTTTTTCGGTCAAATCTCGATAAAATAGGGAAAATTAAGGAAAAAAAGAGGATAAAAATTGATATTTCGCTAAAATTATTCGTTTTTCATGCTTTTTTCGGTCAAATCTCGATAAAATAAGGAAAATTAAGGGTAGAAAAGAGGAAAAAGATTGAAATTTCGCTAAAATTATTCGTTTTTCTTGCTTTTTTCGGTCAAATCTCGATACAATAAGGAAAATTAAGGGAAAAAAAGAGGAAAAAAATTGAAATTTCGCTAAAATTATTCGTTTTTCTTGCGTTTTTCGGTCAAATCTCGATAAAATAAGGAAAATTTAGGGAAAAAAAGAGGAAAAAATTGAAATTTCGCTAAAATTATTCGTTTTTCTTGCTTTTTTGGTCAAATCTCGATAAAATAAGGAAAATTAAGGGAAAAAAAGAGGAAATAAATTGAAATTTCTTTAAAATTATTCGTTTTTCTTGCTTTTTTCGGTCAAATCTCGATAAAATAAGGAAAATTAAGGGAAAAAAGAGGATAAAAATTGATATTTCGCTAAATTTATTCGTTATTCTTGCTTTTTGCGGTCAAATCGCGATAAAATAAGGAAAATAAAGGGAAAAAAAGAGGAAAAAAATTGAAATTTCTTTAAAATTATTCGTTTTTCTTGCTTTTTTCGGTCAAATCTTGATAAAATAAGGAAAATTAAGGGAAAAAAAGTGGAAAAAAATTGAAATTGCGCTAAAATTATTCATTTTTCTTGCTTTTTTCGGTCAAACCTCGATAAAATAAGGAAAATTAAGGGAAAAAAGAGGAAAAAAATTAAAATTTCGCTAAAATTATTCGTTTTTCTTGCTTTTTTCGGACAAATCTCGATAAAATAAGGAAAATTAAGGGAAAAAAGAGGATAAAAATTGATATTTCGCTAAATTTATTTGTTTTTCTTGCTTTTTGCGGTCAAATCGCGATAAAATAAGGAAATTAAGGGAAAAAAATTGAAATTTCGCTAAAATTATTCGTTTTTCTTGCTTTTTCGGTCAAATCTTGTTAAATGTTGAGAATGAAGGAAAAAAAGAGGAAAAAAATTAAAAATTTCGCTCAAATTATTCGTTTATCTTGCTTTTTTCGGTCAAATCTCAATAAAATTAGGAAAATTAAGGGAAAAAAGAGGAAGAAAATTTAAATTTCGCTAAAATTATTCGTTTTTCTTCCTTTTTTCGGTCAAATCTCGATAAAATAAGGAAAATTAAGGAAAAAAAGAGGATAAAAATTGATATTTCGCAAAAAATTTTCGTTTTTCATGCTTTTTTCGGTCAAATCTCGATAAAATAAGGAAAATTAAGGGTAAAAAAGAGGAAAAAAATTGAAATTTCGCTAAAATTATTCGTTTTTCTTGATTTTTGCGGTCAAATCTCGATAAAATAAGGATAATTAAGGGAAAAAAAGAGGAAAAAAATTGAAATTTCGCTAAAATTATTCGTTTTTCTTGCTTTTCTCGGTGAAATCTCGATAAAATAAGGAAAATTAAGGGAAAAAAAGGGGGTAAAAATTGATATTTCGATAAAATTATTCGTTTTTCTTGCTTTTTTCGGTCAAATCTCGTTTAAGGAGGAGAATGAAGGAAAAAAAGAGGAAAAAAATTGAAATTTCGCTAAAATTATTCGTTTTTCTTGCTTTTTTCGGTCAAATCTCGATAAAATAAGGAAAATTAAGGGAAAAAAAGAGGAAAAAAATTGAAATTTCGCTAAAATTATTTCTTTTATCTTGCTTTTTTCGGTCAAATCTCTATAAAATAAGGAAAATTAAGGGAAAAAAGATGATAAAAATTGATATTTCGCTAAAATTATTCGTTTTACTTGCTTTTATCGGTCAAATCTCGAAAAAATAAGGAAAATTAAGGGGAAAAAAATTGATATTTCTATAAAATTATTCGTTTTTCTTGCTTTTTTCGGTCAAATCTCGTTAAATGAGGAGAATGAAGGAAAAAAAGAGGAAAAAAATTGAAATTTCGCTAAAATTATTCGTTTTTCTTGCTTTTTTCGGTCAAATCTCGATAAAATAAGGAAAATTTAGGGGAAAAAGAGGAAGAAAATTTAAATTTCGCTAAAATTATTAGTTTTTCTTGCTTTTTTTGGTCAAATCTCGATAAAATAAGGAAAATTAAGGGAAAAAAGATGATAAAAATTTAAATTTCGCTAAAATTATTCGTTTTTCTTGCTTTTTTGGTCAAATCTCGATAAAATAAGGAAAATAAAGGGAAAAAAAGAGGAAAAAAATTGAAATTTCTTTAAAATTATTCGTTTTTCTTGCTTTTTTCGGTCAAATCTCGATAAAATAAGGAAAATTAAGGGAAAAAAGAGGATAGAATTGATACTTCGCTAAATTTATTTGTTTTTCTTGCTTTTTGCGGTCAAATCGCGATAAAATAAGGAAAATAAAGGGAAAAAAAGAGGAAAAAAATTGAAATTTCGTTAAAATTATTCGTTTTTCTTGCTTTTTTCGGTCAAATCTCGATAAAATAAGGAAAATTTAGGGAAAAAAAGAGGAAAAAAATTGAAATTGCGCTAAAATTATTCGTTTTTCTTGCTTTTTTCGGTCAAATCTCGATAAAATAAGGAAAATTAAGGGAAAAAAGAGGATAAAAATTGATATTTTGCTAAAATTATTCGTTTTTCTTGCTTTTTGCGGTCAAATCTCGAAAAAGTAAGTAAAATTAAGGGAAAAAAAGAGGAAAAAAATTGATATTTCGCTATAATTATTTATTTTTCATGCTTTTTTCGGTCAAATCTCGATAAAATAAGGAAAATTAAGGAAAAAAAGAGGATTAAAATTGATATTTCGCTAAAATTATTCGTATTTGTTGCTTTTTTCGGTCAAATCTCGTTAAATGAGGAGAATGAAGGAAAAAAAGGGAAATAATTGAAATTTTGCTAAAATTATTCGTTTTTCTTGCTTTTTTCGGTCAAATCTCGATAAAATAAGGAAAATTAAGGGAAAAAAAGGGGATAAAAATTGATATTTCGATAAAATTATTCGTTTTTCTTGCTTTTTTCGGTCAAATCTCGTTTAATGAGGAGAATGAAGGAAAAAAAGAGGAAAAAAATTGAAATTTCGCTAAAATTATTCGTTTTTCTTGCTTTTTTCGGTCAAATCTCGATAAAATAAGGAAAATTAAGGGAAAAAAAGAGGAAAAAAATTGAAATTTCGCTAAAATTATTTCTTTTATCTTGCTTTTTTCGGTCAAATCTCGATAAAATAAGGAAAATTAAGGGAAAAAAAGAGGAAAAAAATTGAAATTTCGCTAAAATTATTCGTTTTTCTTGCTTTTTTCGGTCAAATCTCGATAAAATAAGGAAACTGAAGGAAAAAAAGATGATAAAATTGATATTTCGCTAAAATTATTCGTTTTACTTGCTTTTATCGGTCAAATCTCGATAAAAATAGGAAAATTAAGGGGAAAAATTGGAAAAAAATTGATATTTCTATAAAATTATTCGTTTTTCTTGCTTTTTTCGGTCAAATCTCGTTAAATGAGGAGAATGAAGGAAAAAAAGAGGAAAAAAATTGAAATTTCGCTAAAATTATTCGTTTTTCTTGCTTTTTTTGGTCACATCTCGATAAAATAAGGAAAATTTAGGGGAAAAAGAGGAAGAAAATTTAAATTTCGCTAAAATTATTCGTTTTTCTTGCTTTTTTTGGTCAAATCTCGATAAAATAAGGAAAATTAAGGGAAAAAAGATGATAAAAATTGATATTTCGCTAAAATTATTCGTTTTTCTTGCTTTTTTCGGTCAAATCTCGATAAAATAAGGAAAATTAATAATAATAATAATAATAATAAAGGACTTTATTCAGGGCGAGATTGAGACTATCAAGTCTCTTCTTACACCTAACCCTTTGTCATGTTGGAACAGAAAGAAATAGATAGATTGCAAAAGTACAGAGAAGAAAACTACTATGTGGGTTTAAAAACCTAAGCTAAAAGCATAGGAAAACATTTCCACTGCAGGAAAACACCCTCAAAAGAAGAGGGTGTGAAAAACCTGCGAAACCTTCTTACAGAAAACTTAATTTAAATATGGTAGTAGATAAAAGAGCTACATAAGACGAGAGAAAAAGAAGTCATTAGAATGAAAAAAAAAAGAGCAAGTTATAACATATTAACATAAAATTCTGACACAAAAGTATTAACATATAAGTAATAATGTATAGCTAATTTACGATTGAGTTATAGTGTTCAGACTATCTTAAACTTTCGTCAATTACATGTTAAATTATATGAACATAATAGACGCACTGAAAAAAAAATACATTATAAGCATGATTTCGCTTGGTAAAAGCTCGTAAAGTATATAGATTATAAATAAGTAAAAACGGTTCAAAAACACTGAAAAAAGACAATGAAGAAAATACAATGAGAGTTTTAGAGTAATGAATAAAAGAACATATTGCAAATTAAAAAAAAAAACATTCGTTTGGACGGTGGATAAGATAAGGAGGAGACATGTTCTGAAATTGAGGTGGAAAGACCAATAAATTTTGTTATCTCAATGAGTTAATGGAGTTGTGCGTTTCCGTGCGATTTAAGTTCTGCTTTGTATGATTAAGAGATGATTGTGGCATTTACTCTTGAAGCTGAAGACGGAAGATAGGTTTTTTATCTTTTGGGGAAGTGTGTTCCAGAGGTTGCTAGCTGTTACTGTAAACGATTTATGGAACATTTCAGTTCTGTGCTGGGGAATCAAGAGTTTCTTGCAACCTCTCGTTTTGCGGTCATGAATGGAATCCAAAGATGTGAATAAGGAGTTTATATATTTAGGTGATCTTGTTGTTAAAAATCTATTGGTGCTAGACAAAATGTGATGCTTCCGACGCAAATCTAGTTTTAGCAAGGATAGCTTGGAGTAATATTCCGAAACGTGATCGTACTTTTTTAAGTTGAAAATAAACCTCACGGCAGAGTTTTGCATGCGCTGTAATTTGATGGCTAGTTCCCCTGACAGATCCTGATAGACTATATCACAATAGTCGAAGTGAGGCATAACTAATGAGTTTACAAGTTGTAGTTTTACTGAGGGGGAGAGGAAATTTCCTGAACGTCGAAGTGAATACAGCGAGTAATTAACTTTTTTACATATTTTTATGACATGATCAGACCACGTAAGGGTTTCGTTCATGTAGAGACCGAGGTTTTTCACTGAATTTTTTAGTTGAATTTCGGTACCATTTAGTTCTATCGCCGGTAAGATAGCTCGATTTACCGAGTGAAGTAATTTAGGTTGTCCGATCAAGATCGCCTGTGATTTATTTGGGTTTAGATTGATAAAATTATTTCTACTCCAATTATGGATGAGTTGGAGATCGTAATTAATTTTATGGATTGATTGAGGTAGTTCTGAGGGACTTATGTCCATGTAAATCTGAAGGTCATCTGCGTACAAGTGATATCTAGAGTATTTAATTACCTTTACGCAGTCATTGATATAAATTGAAAAGAGTAAGGGGCCTAAGATTGATCCTAGAGGAAGTCCTCGGTCAATTTCAATCCATTCAGATGCCGATTCATTTGAAATTACTTTCTGCTTTCGGTTGTGAAGATAAGTGTAGAACCAAGAGACTGAATTGTCAGAGAGACCCATCATCTTAAGTTTAAGCGTAAGAATGTCTATATCGATCGAGTCGAATGCTTTTGTGTAATCGAGTAGTACCAACGCAGTTAGCTTTTTACAATCCATAGACCTGCGAATGTCTTCTGTAATCTTCACTAGAGCAGTTGAGGTCGAATGAAGTTTCCGAAATCCAGACTGTAATGAGTCAAGGAGAGAGTTTGTTTCAATGAATTCGGTAACCTGTCCATGGACCAGCTTCTCAAGTGCTTTTGATAAAACAGAAAGAATGCTGATCGGTCGATACTCACTGTCGTTAGAATGCCCATTTTTCGGGATCGGTCGGATAAGAGCTTGTTTCCATTTCGATGGGAAATTACCTTGAATTAAGGAACAATTGTATATGTTAGTAATAAACGGCAGTACGATATGCATCAGCTTATTGATTATAACGATGGGAATTCCATCAGCTCCTAAAGCTTTGGATTTTACATTTTTCAACGCCCTCAGCACATCAACTTGAGAAACTGGTTTAAAGACGAATTTTACTTGGTGTAGTGGAGCGGTAGTATTCGAAGCAAGGTTGGTTAACAGATTTTGCTTAAGTTCGGAATTTATTTGAGTAGGGGGAAGGGAGAATTTTTCGTTGATAGCGTTAAGACTTTCTGAAGAAAGACATGGAGATTCTTTGACTTTACCTATACCAAGGCCACGTAGATCTCTCCACAATACTGCCGAGGATTTTTCTTTGGAAATAGAGTGCGAGAATCTGATTTTGGCGTTTCTTATTAGTTGTTTTGTTCGGTTTCGTAAGCGTTTATATTCACTAAAGATTGTCACATCCCTACAATGTTTGAATTGACGGAATATTGTATCGCGATTGGCCATCATATACTTAATGTCCTTTGTTAACCAAGGAGCAGAGGGCTTGGTTATTCTAATTTTTCTAACTGGTGCATGCAGGTCGAGTAAATTTACAAGGAGAGTGTTTAGAATTTCAACCTTATCATCTAAATTGTTGATAAAGTCGATGTCATGCCACGGCAGAAGGGCCGCATCATTTAAAAAATTTTCATTATTAATACTTTTCAGGTCGCGATGGTAAATGTATTTTTGTTTGAATTTCGGTGAATTAAGAGAGTATGACAAATAGATTGCATCGTGATGAGAAATACCCGGTGTTGAAAGCTGCCCATGGATTTTTACTCGGTCTGGATTGGCAGTGACAATGATGTCAATCCAAGTGGATGAATTTAAGGTGTTATGCGTTGGTTGCAGCGGAAGGAGTGATAAGTTATGAGCAGAGAAAGAGTTTTTCAGAAATTTTGAATCGTAATTATTTTCAATCATATTAGCATTCAAGTCACCTGCTATTATTATGTGTTCGTATTCTTGTCTGAGTTTAGCTATCGCGTCGTCGATATCTGATAGGTGTCCGAGTTTAGGCGGTCGGTGTATTACTCCAAGTAATATCTTTTTAAAATTAACCGTAACTTCGATGAAGAGGTATTCTGGTCTTTTGCAATAGTTTTGATCGCTTGTGAGTATTGTTTTGCAATGTAAATCGCTGCGAACATATATTCCGACCCCACCACCTCTTTTCCCAATTCTGTCATTGCGGTATAGAGTATAACCTGGTATCGTTATTAAAGATGGATTTACGTTTGGATTTAACCATGTTTCAGTTAAAGCGATACCATGAATATCTGATTGCGGAAGGATAGCTCGTAGTTCGTTAAGGTGTGGTACAAGGCTTTGAACGTTAAGATAAAGAAGTTTAAAAGTTCGCGGAAATGGCCAGAATTTTTCCCTGAGTATATCTTTAGTGCTTGTGAATAGTGGGAGAGCATTAGTGATAGGAATTGTATTTTTAAGAATGGGGTTCATAGATATGATGTTGTGATGGGGGTTTGGCGAGGGAATGAAAGGGGTTGCAAATGGGTTCAGGAAGGACCTCCTGGAATGCGAGGGGACAAAAGTCGGTGCGCAAGGGTTGAGCAGACTAAGAGAACTATTGTAAATTGAAGATGGTGAAAGTTGAGAGCCACTACAGGTGGTCATGACCACGGGAGAGGTAAGGACGTTTGAGGAAATAAGAGAAAGGTTTAGATGAGAATTTCTGGAAGTCGTAAATGCCATTAAGAATGAGTCAGTTGTTCAAAGATTTAAAAACGTGCAAGTTTTGGGAATGTATTCTTAGGAAAAAAAGAGTAATGACTGAAAATCAGAAAGAAGTTACTAACGGGAGAAAGTATTCCACAGTTCCAGTTAGATCGTATTAAAATAGTTCATATATAAGTAAATTTTGTTCTCTTATTAACTAAAAAGTTTTTAAAAAAAGAGTTAATCGGAAAGTTTTCATAAACCGGGGGAAATATAGGGGTAGAACGAACTGAGATGAAAATAATATATAGATGTATATAATTAACTAAGGGTAAGTGATGAGAACTGAGTAAACACCGCACTTGGGGGATACGCACTGCACTGAGAGGACACACTACACTAAAGGGGAATATTACTCTAGGAAGACTGAACACTGTATGGGGATAACTTAAGCACAAAACACTTCACTGTGTGAAAAAAAAGCACTATCAATGGATAATATCGCACTAGAAGGGAGCACTACACTGATGGAAAATCCAAACAAAGGGATAATTCACTTGGAGGACTGAACACTGTATGGGGAAAACTATAGCACTACACACTTAAGGAGGGCACCACGGAACGATGATAGATGAGTTGAGAAACAGGAACAGGAATGCCGGGCTTGAACTTATAATCTACACCAGATCTAATTAAAGACTATCAAGTGCCAAATTGATTACTGTTGTTTTTAAAGAAAAATAATGAGACGCTGTATTTAAAGCGAACTGGGAAGGGCAGTAGGGGAAAATAAGAAGTCTAAAGAGGGCTGAGCACAAGTATAAGTTAATATTCCTCTCCCAAGGAAGTATGAAGAATGCGGAAAAGCAAAAGAGTAGTTGGAAATAAAAATGAATTTGGCCATTAATGGAATATGTTCAACTGCTTTAATTCCTTCGAGGTGGAGACGAAGGAACGGAGACCGTTTGCACCACAGATAACAATTTTGCCATCAAAGGTCCAAACGTTGCTGTTGCCATGCAATTCTTTGGCCTCCTTAAGCAGCAAGGATCTCGTTTTGGTAAGCGACTCCGTGATGACGATTCCAGAGCCCTTGAGGAGTCTCTTCGCTCGCCAAACCGTTGCGCGTTCCTGGTAGCTCACGAATTTAACTATTATCGGGCGAATTTTGGAATCACGCAACTTACCTATCCGGTGGGCACGATCCAAGAGATAGGGTGGAAATTCAGTCCGAAGTCGTGACTGAAATAAATTGTATGCAAGGGAAATGCAGTTCTCGCCCTTCTGCTCCTGAAGACCATGGATGAGAAGGCAGTTTCGACGACTGTATTGCTCCAGATCGTCGAGCCTTTCATCCAAATTGGTGGAAACGTCCTCCAGCGATGACATGCGAGAGAAGAGCTTATTTACCTCCACCGTAAATTCCTTGCGAAAATTCTTAATGTCCTCTTCCACGGAATCAAGGCTGGACTGGCGGGATGATCCATCGAGAAGCCTGGCCTCATTAATCCTCGAATCGTATGTAGTCATCTTGTCTATTACCTTTTGCAAACTCTCGCGCAATTGCGTGTTTTCCTGTTTGAGTGAGGATATTTCGCTCTCGAGTGCGGGAGTGGTGCGGTTTGGGGCCATACCTAATGGGCTTAGAGAAACTTTAACGGGAAAAAATGAAAAAAATAATTGAAATTTCGCTAAAATTATTCGTTTTTCTTGCTTTTTGCGGTCAAATCTCGATAAAGTAAGGAAGATTAAGGGAAAAAAAGAGGAAAAAAATTGAAATTTACCTAAAATAATATGTTTTTCATGCTTTTTTTGGTCAAATCTCGATAAAATAAGGAAAATTAAGGGAAAAAAGAGGAAAAAAATTGAAATTTCGCTAAAATTATTCGTTTTTCTTGCTTTTTTCGGTCAAATCTCGATAAAATAAGGAAAATTAAGGGAAAAAAAAGAGGATAAAAATTGAAATTTCGCTAAAATTATTCGTTTTTCTTGCTTTTTTCGGTCAAATCTTGATAAAATAAGGAAAATTAAAGGAAAAAAAAGGATAAAAATTGATATTTCGATAAAATTATTCGTTTTTCTTGCTTTTTTCGGTCAAATCTCGATAAAATAAGGAAAATTAAGGGAAAAAAGAGGATAAAATTGATATTTCGCTAAAATTATTCGTTTTTCTTGCTTTTTTCGGTCAAATCTCGATAAAATAAGGAAAATTAAGGGAAGAAAAGAGGAAAAAAATTGAAATTTCGCAAAAATTATTCCTTTTTCTTGCTTTTTTCGGTCAAATCTCGATAAAATAAGGAAAATTAAGGGAAAAAAAGAGGATAAAAATTGATATATCGCTAAAATTATTCGTTTTTCTTGCTTTTTTCGGTCTAATCTCGTTAAATAAGGATAATCTAGGGAAAAAAGATGATAAAAATTGATATTTCGCTAAAATTATTCGTTTTTCTTGCTTTTTTCGGTCAAATCTCGATGAAATAAGGAAAATTAAGGGAAAAAAAAGGAAAAAAATTGAAATTTCGCTAAAATCATTCGTTTTTCTTGCTTTTTTCGGTCAAATCTCGATAAAATAAGGAAAATTAAGGGAAAAAAAGAGGATAAAAATTGATGTTACGCTAAAATTATTCGTTTTTCTTCCTTTTTGCGGTCAAATCTCGATCAAGTAAGCAAAATAAAGGGAAAAAAAGAGGAAAAAGATTAAAATTTCGCTAAAATTATTCGTTTTTCTTGCTTTTTTCGGTCAAATCTCGATACAATAAGGAAAATTAAGGGAAAAAAAGAGGAAAAAAATAGAAATTTCGCTAAAATTATTCGTTTTTCTTGCGTTTTTCGGTCAAATCTCGATAAAATAAGGAAAATTAAGGGAAAAAAAGAGGAAAAAATTGAAATTTCGCTAAAATTATTCGTTTTTCTTGCTTTTTGGTCAAATCTCGATAAAATAAGGAAAATAAAGGGAAAAAAAGAGGAAAAAAATTGAAATTTCTTTAAAATTATTCGTTTTTCTTGCTTTTTTCGGTCAAATCTCGATAAAATAAGGAAAATTAAAGAAAAAAAGAGGAAAAAAAAATTGAAATTGCGCTAAAATTATTCGTTTTTCTTGCTTTTTTCGGTCAAATCTCGATAAAATAAGGAAAATTAAGGGAAAAAAGAGGATAAAGATTGATATTTTGGTAAAATTATTCGTTTTTCTTGCTTTTTGCGGTCAAATCTAGATAAAGTAAGGAAAGTTAAGGGAAAAAAAGAGGAAAAAAATTGAAATTTCGCTAAAATTATTCGTTTTTCTTGCTTTTTTCGGACAAATCTCGATAAAATAAGGAAAATTAAGGGAAAAAAGAGGATAAAAATTGATATTTCGCTAAATTTATTCGTTTTTCTTGCTTTTTGTGGTCAAATCGCGATAAAATAAGGGATTAAGGGAAAAAATTTGAAATTTCACTAAAATTATTCGTTTTTCTTGCTTTTTCGGTCAAATCTTGTTAAATGTTGAGAATGAAGGAAAATAATTGAAATTTCGCTAAAATTATTCGTTTTTCTTGCTTTTTTCGGTCAAATCTCGATAAAATTAGGAAAATAAAGGGAAAAAAGAGGAAGAAAATTTAAATTTCGCTAAAATTATTCGTTTTTCTTCCTTTTTTCGGTCAAATCTCAATAAAATAAGGAAAATTAAGGAAAAAAAGTGGATAAAAATATATATCTCGCTAAAATTATTCGTTTTTCATGCTTGTTTCGGTCAAATCTCGATAAAATAAGGAAAATTAAGGGTAAAAAAGAGGAAAAAAATTGAAATTTCGCTATAATTATTTGTTTTTCTTGATTTTTGTGGTCAAATCTCGATAAAATAAGGATAATTAAGGGAAAAAAAGAGGAAAAAAATTGAAATTTCGCTAAAATTATTCGTTTTTCTTGCTTTTCTCGGTGAAATCTCGATAAAATAAGGAATATTAAGGGAAAAAAGATGATTAAAATTGATGTTTCGCTAAAATTATTCGTATTTGTTGCTTTTTTCGGTCAAATCTCGTTAAATGAGGGGAATGAAGGAAAAAAAGGGAAATAATTGAAATTTCGCTAAAATTATTCGTTTTTCTTGCTTTTTTCGGTCAAATCTCGATAAAATAAGGAAAATTAAGGGAAAAAAAGGGGATAAAAATTGATATTTCGATAAAATTATTCGTTTTTCTTGCTTTTTTTGGTCAAATCTCGTTTAATGAGGAGAATGAAGGAAAAAAGAGGAAAAAAATTGAAATTTCGCTAAAATTATTCGTTTTTCTTGCTTTTTTCGGTCAAATCTCGATAAAATAAGGAAAATTAAGGGAAAAAAAGAGGAAAAAAATTGAAATTTCGCTAAAATTATTCGTTTTTCTTGCTTTTTTCGGTCAAATCTCGATAAAATAAGGAAACTGAAGGGAAAAAAGATGATAAAAATTGATATTTCGCTAAAATTATTCGTTTTACTTGCTTTTATCGGTCGAATCTCGATAAAATAAGGAAAATTAAGGGGAAAAAAATTGGAAAAAAATTGATATTTCTATAAAATTATTCGTTTTTCTTGCTTTTTTCGGTCAAATCTCGTTAAATGAGGAGAATGAAGGAAAAAAAGAGGAAAAAAATTGAAATTTCGCTAAAATTATTCGTTTTTCTTGCTTTTTTCGGTCAAATCTCGATAAAATAAGGAAAATTTAGGGGAAAAAGAGGAAGAAAATTTAAATTTCGCTAAAATTATTCGTTTTTCTTGCTTTTTTTGGTCAAATCTCGATAAAATAAGGAAAATTAAGGGAAAAAAGATGATAAAAATTGATATTTCGCTAAAATTATTCGTTTTTCTTGCTTTTTTCGGTCAAATCTCGATAAAATAAGGAAAATTAATAATAATAATAATAATAATAATAAAGGACTTTATTCAGGGCGAGATTGAGACTATCAAGTCTCTTCTTACACCTAACCCTTTGTCATGTTGGAACAGAAAGAAATAGATAGATTGCAAAAGTACAGAGAAGAAAACTACTATGTGGGTTTAAAAACCTAAGCTAAGAGCATAGGAAAACATTTCCACTGCAGGAAAACACCCTCAAAAGAAGAGGGTGTGAAAAACCTGCGAAACCTTCTTACAGAAAACTTAATTTAAATATGGTAGTAGATAAAAGAGCTACATAAGACGAGAGAAAAAGAAGTCATTAGAATGTACAAAAAAGAGCAAGTTATAACATATTAACATAAAATTCTGACACAAAAGTATTAACATATAAGTAATAATGTATAGCTAATTTACGATTGAGTTATAGTGTTCAGACTATCTTAAACTGTCGTCAATTACATGTTAAATTATATGAACATAATAGACGCACTGAAAAAAAAATACATTATAAGCATGATTTCGCTTGGTAAAAGCTCGTAAAGTATATAGATTATAAATAAGTAAAAACGGTTCAAAAACACTGAAAAAAGACAATGAAGAAAATACAATGAGAGTTTTAGAGTAATGAATAAAAGAACATATTGCAAATTAAAAAAAAAAAAACATTCGTTTGGACGGTGGATAAGATAAGGAGGAGACATGTTCTGAAATTGAGGTGGAAAGACCAATAAATTTTGTTGTCTCAATGAGTTGATGGAGTTGTGCGTTTCCGTGCGATTTAAGTTCTGCTTTGTATGATTAAGAGATGATTGTGGCATTTACTCTTGAAGCTGAAGACGGAAGATAGGTTTTTTATCTTTTGGGGAAGTGTGTTCCAGAGGTTGCTAGCTGTTACTGTAAACGATTTATGGAACATTTCAGTTCTGTGCTGGGGAATCAAGAGTTTCTTGCAACCTCTCGTTTTGCGGTCATGAATGGAATCCAAAGATGTGAATAAGGAGTTTATATATTTAGGTGATCTTGTTGTTAAAAATCTATTGGTGCTAGACAAAATGTGATGCTTCCGACGCAAATCTAGTTTTAGCAAGGATAGCTTGGAGTAATATTCCGAAACGTGATCGTACTTTTTTAAGTTGAAAATAAACCTCACGGCAGAGTTTTGCATGCGCTGTAATTTGATGGCTAGTTCCCCTGACAGATCCTGATAGACTATATCACAATAGTCGAAGTGAGGCATAACTAATGAGTTTACAAGTTGTAGTTTTACTGAGGGGGAGAGGAAATTTCCTGAACGTCGAAGTGAATACAGCGAGTAATTAACTTTTTTACATATTTTTATGACATGATCAGACCACGTAAGGGTTTCGTTCATGTAGAGACCGAGGTTTTTCACTGAATTTTTTAGTTGAATTTCGGTACCATTTAGTTCTATCGCCGGTAAGATAGCTCGATTTACCGAGTGAAGTAATTTAGGTTGTCCGATCAAGATCGCCTGTGATTTATTTGGGTTTAGATTGATAAAATTATTTCATACCAATTATGGATGAGTTGGAGATCGTAATTAATTTTATGGATTGATTGAGGTAGTTCTGAGGGACTTATGTCCATGTAAATCTGAAGGTCATCTGCGTACAAGTGATATCTAGAGTATTTAATTACCTTTACGCAGTCATTGATATAAATTGAAAAGAGTAAGGGGCCTAAGATTGATCCTTGAGGAAGTCCTCGGTCAATTTCAATCCATTCAGATGCCGATTCATTTGAAATTACTTTCTGCTTTCGGTTGTGAAGATAAGTGTAGAACCAAGAGACTGAATTGTCAGAGAGACCCATCATCTTAAGTTTAAGCGTAAGAATGTCTATATCGATCGAGTCGAATGCTTTTGTGTAATCGAGTAGTACCAACGCAGTTAGCTTTTTACAATCCATAGACCTGCGAATGTCTTCTGTAATCTTCACTAGAGCAGTTGAGGTCGAATGAAGTTTCCGAAATCCAGACTGTAATGAGTCAAGGAGAGAGTTTGTTTCAATGAATTCGGTAACCTGTCCATGGACCAGCTTCTCAAGTGCTTTTGATAAAACAGAAAGAATGCTGATCGGTCGATACTCACTGTCGTTAGAATGCCCATTTTTCGGGATCGGTCGGATAAGAGCTTGTTTCCATTTCGATGGGAAATTACCTTGAATTAAGGAACAATTGTATATGTTAGTAATAAACGGCAGTACGATATGCATCAGCTTATTGATTATAACGATGGGAATTCCATCAGCTCCTAAAGCTTTGGATTTTACATTTTTCAACGCCCTCAGCACATCAACTTGAGAAACTGGTTTAAAGACGAATTTTACTTGGTGTAGTGGAGCGGTAGTATTCGAAGCAAGGTTGGTTAACAGATTTTGCTTAAGTTCGGAATTTATTTGAGTAGGGGGAAGGGAGAATTTTTCGTTGATAGCGTTAAGACTTTCTGAAGAAAGACATGGAGATTCTTTGACTTTACCTATACCAAGGCCACGTAGATCTCTCCACAATACTGCCGAGGATTTTTCTTTGGAAATAGAGTGCGAGAATCTGATTTTGGCGTTTCTTATTTGTTGTTTTGTTCGGTTTCGTAAGCGTTTATATTCACTAAAGATTGTCACATCCCTACAATGTTTGAATTGACGGAATATTGTATCGCGATTGGCCATCATATACTTAATGTCCTTTGTTAACCAAGGAGCAGAGGGCTTGGTTATTCTAATTTTTCTAACTGGTGCATGCAGGTCGAGTAAATTTACAAGGAGAGTGTTTAGAATTTCAACCTTATCATCTAAATTGTTGATAAAGTCGATGTCATGCCACGGCAGAAGGGCCGCATCATTTAAAAACATTTCATTATTAATACTTTTCAGGTCGCGATGGTAAATGTATTTTTGTTTGAATTTCGGTGAATTAAGAGAGTATGACAAATAGATTGCATCGTGATGAGAAATACCCGGTGTTGAAAGCTGCCCATGGATTTTTACTCGGTCTGGATTGGCAGTGACAATGATGTCAATCCAAGTGGATGAATTTAAGGTGTTATGCGTTGGTTGCAGCGGAAGGAGTGATAAGTTATGAGCAGAGAAAGAGTTTTTCAGAAATTTTGAATCGTAATTATTTTCAATCATATTAGCATTCAAGTCACCTGCTATTATTATGTGTTCGTATTCTTGTCTGAGTTTAGCTATCGCGTCGTCGATATCTGATAGGTGTCCGAGTTTAGGCGGTCGGTATATTACTCCAAGTAATATCTTTTTAAAATTAACCGTAACTTCGATGAAGAGGTATTCTGGTCTTTTGCAATAGTTTTGATCGCTTGTGAGTATTGTTTTGCAATGTAAATCGCTGCGAACATATATTCCGACCCCACCACCTCTTTTCCCAATTCTGTCATTGCGGTATAGAGTATAACCTGGTATCGTTATTAACCCGGTAACGCCTGGAAAAAAAATTTTCTTCGAATTTAATTATAATCAAGTATGTTAATACGTATTACTATCTAAGTCAATTTGTCCAATCCTTTTTCTTTTAACATCATTAGTTACGGAGATATAGCCTGGTACCATATGGTACCGCTAGGCGCTTGGGGGTATAAAATTGAAGGTTTAAGGAATTTTCGGAAATTTACAGATAGCTGAATAAATTATTTATTATTTTGTATTTTTCCGCTCATTTTTACCTTTTTAACATGAAATATCACAAAAATCATAAGAATATGTTTAAACAAATTATTGCCCTAAGATTTAAAAAATTATTAAAATTTTACAGAAATCCTCAAAGTCAGAAATAGTGAAAGTAAATAAACAGTTTGCCATTGTGGCTTCATTGTATTACTGCAGAATGTGGAATTTTGTGAAACAGTCAATGCATAGCCCTACATTACATTTTCCGTATTCCGTTCGTGTTCTGCTTGTACAATTTTCATGGGCACACCTTCGCCTCTGGGTGGTGAATTGCACGAGGTGGTTGTACCCATCGAACCTTATTTCATCAAAAACACTGGAAAGAAAACCCGCTGTTAGTAATCATATGCAGTCTGTTGTATGTCAAAATATTATATCATGATGAGTTTACATACATCATTCCAGTTTCACTGCTTATGGACGCAGGTCCATAAGTCGGTCCTACAGATTTCGGCGTATTCTTGAATCTCTCCAGGTAAGTCTGCACAACTGCCCGTCGGAACTCTAACTGGATTGTACTTTTCTCTGTTTTCCTTGTCAACAACCATGCATTGTGCATCACGGCATCAAGCATCCACGTAAAAATGGGCCACCACCATTTCTTTCCTCTGACACCCACACGAGAAAGAGAAATATTCCAGTCCATTCGATCTGTGCCCTCCATAAATTTATTGTATTTCCTTAAAACATCGCGGGCCGTGGCACAAGGAGTCTTTTTTTCTCACTTTTGGAGAATCTCCCAACCCCAGATATCGGATTAATTCCGTGACATCAGGACATTACCGAAACGACAGAATTCTCCACCCACTTCACTACGAGAATGTTGTCTTTCACGGATCTTTTGGCCTCAAAAGATCCTCGCTTTAACTTTGCATATTCCTTAGAGGACTTCAGATGACATTCTTTAGGTATTTTCCCTCACTGTTCCTGTTGCACCATAATTCCTTCCGTGAAGATATTTCACTGAGTCGTAGCTCGTGAAATAATTATCAATATAGAATCGGAAAGGTAGCTCTTTCTGTTTCAGTTCATCTATCATTCCAACTAAAGTTGCTGCGGCCTTTCCAAATTCTTTCTCGTAGCTTTCTACTTTCCTGGGACTATTTCCCTAATAAATGTCAAAATTTACAAGGTTTCCATCTGGGGTATTGAGGCACCAAACCTTATAACCAAATCTTATGGGCTTCCCTCGAATGAATTGTTTGCATCCATGCCTCCCAAAATATGAAACCATGGACTCATCGAAACTTAAGCACTACTCTTCTTTGAAATATTCATTAATTTTTTCTTTAACATATTCATAAGAGGGCGGAATTTTCACCTTGTATCGGAGGTATCAACAGCAGTACTGTCACAGCAATGAATAAATCGGTTAATTTGCAAAAATCTATCTCGCCTCAATGACTTATAAACAAGTTCATTCCTATGTCGTAAGCTGCATCCTAATATTGCCTTTTACTAGGAACCGTATTGTACCCACTGAGGAAGAGAATTGGAACAAACAATTTTATTTCCTCAGCTGTTACATTTGGATTTCCACAATTGCAGAACAGGGCATACTTATTCGATTCCATCACCAGATGTGAAACGACTTCTTCGTCAAAAAACGCTCAAAAGCCTGGGTGGGGGACACTTCACGAAAGGAGGAGTAATCAGGATTGGGAAAAAGCGCGTCATGGACGGTGATGTCTTAATCATCCCAAAGGATCACCTGTTCGCGTGTGTGAGGTCTCTTACGTAGTTCAGCTATCCAAACGTTCTTTGGAAGTGTAACTTAGAATAAGGAGTAAAAGGCGCAAATATTGCTCGGTTGTTCGCGATGGAGAAACGGAAGGCCAAAACAATACAAAATCTTTCCGAATTGTCTCAGGTCGCGTGTTCCTCGCTTTTTGCCAGCCATCTTCGGAGTTTACGGTGGTATTCCCTTCCCCCACTCCTCATCTATTAGCTTCTTTCGCTCCTTTAGAGAAATGGTTCATTTTTACAACCGGACCCAACATCTGTCTCTTCCTAATCCGGTCAAGGGTGTACGTCAAGAGCCCGAAAAGGGTAAATCCATACCTCCAAAATCAGCCTAAATCATCAAAAATGACTGAACTAGATATATTTTTGGGGTGCACATAAATGAAATGCAACTATATTCAAATATTTATTTGCAATAATATCGCAAGTGCAAAAGAAATCCGATAGAAATGTCGTAGCAGAAGAAATTTCCGCTTCCCACATAAAAGTATAACGGGAACCGCCTAGCGGTACCATATGGTACCAGCAAAATGTAACTCATTGTAACTTACTTATAAATAAACTAGTAACCTAAAATTCAAAATACATCTATAGCTTGATATATTGACATTTGATACCACTTGAAAAAATCTCGTAGATAGCCGCAAAACTGGAAATATTAAAAAAAATCGGAAGGTCTGCACAAAAAAAGTGTGTTTTTTGGGATTCATGAAAATTCACCTTTTTCAAACATCGGTATTGGCGTAAAATAATGACAAACAAAAGCAATTTTTTTGTAATCGTGAGCCTCAAAGTATGCAAATAGATGTAAAACTGAAAAAAATCTAGCAAAATATTCGGAGGTATCAGAAATTTCAATCTTCTTAATACCCTACCGGGTGGTACCAAACGGTACCGCTAGGCGTTACCGGGTTAAAGATGGATTTACGTTTGGATTCAACCATGTTTCAGTTAAAGCGATACCATGAATATCTGATTGCGGAAGGATAGCTCGTAGTTCGTTAAGGTGTGGTACAAGGCTTTGAACGTTAAGATAAAGAAGTTTAAAAGTTCGCGGAAATGGCCAGAATTTTTCCCTGAGTATATCTTTAGTGCTTGTGAATAGTGGGAGAGCATTAGTGATAGGAATTGTATTTTTAAGAATGGGGTTCATAGATATGATGTTGTGATGGGGGTTTGGCGAGGGAATGAAAGGGGTTGCAAATGGGTTCAGGAAGGACCTCCTGGAATGCGAGGGGACAAAAGTCGGTGCGCAAGGGTTGAGCAGACTAAGAGAACTATTGTAAATTGAAGATGGTGAAAGTTGAGAGCCACTACAGGTGGTCATGACCACGGGAGAGGTAAGGACGTTTGAGGAAATAAGAGAAAGGTTTAGATGAGAATTTCTGGAAGTCGTAAATGCCATTAAGAATGAGTCAGTTGTTCAAAGATTTAAAAACGTGCAAGTTTTGGGAATGTATTCTTAGGAAAAAAAGAGTAATGACTGAAAATCAGAAAGAAGTTACTAACGGGAGAAAGTATTCCACAGTTCCAGTTAGATCGTATTAAAATAGTTCATATATAAGTAAATTTTGTTCTCTTATTAACTAAAAAGTTTTTAAAAAAAGAGTTAATCGGAAAGTTTTCATAAACCGGGGGAAATATAGGGGTAGAACGAACTGAGATGAAAATAATATATAGATGTATATAATTAACTAAGGGTAAGTGATGAGAACTGAGTAAACACCGCACTTGGGGGATACGCACTGCACTGAGAGGACACACTACACTAAAGGGGAATATTACTCTAGGAAGACTGAACACTGTATGGGGATAACTTAAGCACAAAACACTTCACTGTGTGAAAAAAAAAGCACTATCAATGGATAATATCGCACTAGAAGGGAGCACTACACTGATGGAAAATCCAAACAAAGGGATAATTCACTTGGAGGACTGAACACTGTATGGGGAAAACTATAGCACTACACACTTAAGGAGGGCACCACGGAACGATGATAGATGAGTTGAGAAACAGGAACAGGAATGCCGGGCTTGAACTTATAATCTACACCAGATCTAATTAAAGACTATCAAGTGCCAAATTGATTACTGTTGTTTTTAAAGAAAAATAATGAGACGCTGTATTTAAAGCGAACTGGGAAGGGCAGTAGGGGAAAATAAGAAGTCTAAAGAGGGCTGAGCACAAGTATAAGTTAATCTTCCTCTCCCAAGGAAGTATGAAGAATGCGGAAAAGCAAAAGAGTAGTTGGAAATAAAAATGAATTTGGCCATTAATGGGATATGTTCAACTGCTTTAATTCCTTCGAGGTGGAGACGAAGGAACGGAGACCGTTTGCACCACAGATAACAATTTTGCCATCAAAGGTCCAAACGTTGCTGTTGCCATGCAATTCTTTGGCCTCCTTAAGCAGCAAGGATCTCGTTTTGGTAAGCGACTCCGTGATGACGATTCCAGAGCCCTTGAGGAGTCTCTTCGCTCGCCAAACCGTTGCGCGTTCCTGGTAGCTCACGAATTTAACTATTATCGGGCGAATTTTGGAATCACGCAACTTACCTATCCGGTGGGCACGATCCAAGAGATAGGGTGGAAATTCAGTCCGAAGTCGTGACTGAAATAAATTGTATGCAAGGGAAATGCAGTTCTCGCCCTTCTGCTCCTGAAGACCATGGATGAGAAGGCAGTTTCGACGACTGTATTGCTCCAGATCGTCGAGCCTTTCATCCAAATTGGTGGAAACGTCCTCCAGCGATGACATGCGAGAGAAGAGCTTATTTACCTCCACCGTAAATTCCTTGCGAAAATTCTTAATGTCCTCTTCCACGGAATCAAGGCTGGACTGGCGGGATGATCCATCGAGAAGCCTGGCCTCATTAATCCTCGAATCGTATGTAGTCATCTTGTCAATTACCTTTTGCAAACTCTCGCGCAATTGCGTGTTTTCCTGTTTGAGTGAGGATATTTCGCTCTCGAGTGGGGGAGTGGTGCGGTTTGGGGCCATACCTAATGGGCTTAGAGAAACATTAACGGGAAAAAATGAAAAAAATAATTGAAATTTCGCTAAAATTATTCGTTTTTCTTGCTTTTTGCGGTCAAATCTCGATAAAGTAAGGAAGATTAAGGGAAAGAAAGAGGAAAAAAATTGAAATTTACCTAAAATTATTCGTTTTTCTTGCTTTTTTCGGTCAAATCTCGATAAAATAAGGAAAATTAAGGGAAAAAAAAGAGGATAAAAATTGAAATTTCGCTAAAATTATTCGTTTTTCTTGCTTTTTTCGGTCAAATCTTGATAAAATAAGGAAAATTAAAGGAAAAAAAAAGGATAAAAATTGATATTTCGATAAAATTATTCGTTTTTCTTGCTTTTTTCGGTCAAATCTCGATAAAATAAGGGAAAAGAAGAAGAAAAAAATTGATATTTCGCTAAATTTATTCGTTTTTCTTGCTTTTTTCGGTCAAATCTCGATAAAATAAGGAAAATTAAGGGAAAAAAAGAGGATAAAAATTGATATTTCGCTAAAATTATTCGTTTTTCTTGCTTTTTTCGGTCTTATCTCTTTAAATAAGGAAAATCAAGGGAAAAAAGATGATAAAAATTGATATTTCGCTATAATTATTTATTTTTCTTGCTTTTTTCGGTCAAATCTCGATAAAATAAGGAAAATTAAGGGAAAAAAGAGGATAAAAATTGATATTTCGCTAAAATTATTCGTTTTTCTTGCTTTTTTTGGTCAAATCTCGATAAAATAAGGAAAATTAAGGGAAAAAAAGAGGAAAAAAATTGAAATTTCACTAAAATTATTCGTTTTTCTTGCTTTTTTCGGTCAAATCTCGATAAAATAAGGAAAATCAAGGGAAAAAAGATGATAAAAATTGATATTTTGCTAAAATTATTCGTTTTTCTTGCTATTTTCGGTCAAATCTCGATAAAATAAGGAAAATTAGGGGAAAAAAGAGGATAAAATTGATATTTCGCTAAAATTATTCGTTTTTCTTGCTTTTTTCGGTCAAATCTCGATAAAATAAGGAAAATTAAAGGAAAAAAAGAGGAAAAAAATTGAAATTTCGCAAAAATTATTCCTTTTTCTTGCTTTTTTCGGTCAAATCTCGATAAAATAAGGAAAATTAAGGGAAAATAAGAGGAAAAAAATTGAAATTTCGCAAAAATTATTCTTTTTTCTTGCTTTTTTCGGTCAAATCTCGATAAAATAAGGAAAATTAAGGGAAAATAAGAGGAAAAAAATTGAAATTTCGCAAAAATTATTCGTTTTTCTTGCTTTTTTCGGTCAAATCTCGATAAAATAAGGAAAATTAAGGGAAAAAAAGAGGAAAAAAATTGAAATTTCGCAAAAATTATTCCTTTTTCTTGCTTTTTTCGGTCAAATCTCGATAAAATAAGGAAAATCAAGGGAAAAAAGATGATAAAAATTGATATTTTGCTAAAATTATTCGTTTTTCTTGCTATTTTCGGTCAAATCTCGATAAAATAAGGAAAATTAGGGGAAAAAAGAGGATAAAATTGATATTTCGCTAAAATTATTCGTTTTTCTTGCTTTTTTCGGTCAAATCTCGATAAAATAAGGAAAATTTAGGGAAAAAAAGAGGAAAAAAATTGAAATTTCGCAAAAATTATTCCTTTTTCTTGCTTTTTTCGGTCAAATCTCGATAAAATAAGGAAAATTAAGGGAAAATAAGAGGAAAAAAATTGAAATTTCGCAAAAATTATTCCTTTTTCTTGCTTTTTTCGGTCAAATCTCGATAAAATAAGGAAAATTAAGGGAAAATAAGAGGAAAAAAATTGAAATTTCGCTAAAATTATTCATTTTTATTGCTCTTTTCGGTCAAATCTCGATATAATAAGGAAAATTAATGAAAAAAAAGAGGAAAAAAATTGAAATTTCGCTAAAATTATTCGTTTTTCTTGCTTTTTTCGGTCAAATCTCGATAAAATAAGGGAAAAGAAGAAGAAAAAAATTGATATTTCGCTAAATTTATTCGTTTTTCTTGCTTTTTTCGGTCAAATCTCGATAAAATAAGGAAAATTAAGGGAAAAAAAGAGGATAAAAATTGATATTTCGCTAAAATTATTCGTTTTTCTTGCTTTTTTCGGTCTTATCTCTTTAAATAAGGAAAATCAAGGGAAAAAAGATGATAAAAATTGATATTTCGCTATAATTATTTATTTTTCTTGCTTTTTTCGGTCAAATCTCGATAAAATAAGGAAAATTAAGGGAAAAAAGAGGATAAAAATTGATATTTCACTAAAATTATTCGTTTTTCTTGCTTTTTTTGGTCAAATCTCGATAAAATAAGGAAAATTAAGGGAAAAAAAGAGGAAAAAAATTGAAATTTCACTAAAATTATTCGTTTTTCTTGCTTTTTTCGGTCAAATCTCGATAAAATAAGGAAAATCAAGGGAAAAAAGATGATAAAAATTGATATTTTGCTAAAATTATTCGTTTTTCTTGCTGTTTTCGGTCAAATCTCGATAAAATAAGGAAAATTAGGGGAAAAAAGAGGATAAAATTGATATTTCGCTAAAATTATTCGTTTTTCTTGCTTTTTTCGGTCAAATCTCGATAAAATAAGGAAAATTAAGGGAAAAAAAGAGGAAAAAAATTGAAATTTCGCAAAAATTATTCCTTTTTCTTGCTTTTTTCGGTCAAATCTCGATAAAATAAGGAAAATTAAGGGAAAATAAGAGGAAAAAAATTGAAATTTCGCAAAAATTATTCCTTTTTCTTGCTTTTTTCGGTCAAATCTCGATAAAATAAGGAAAATTAAGGGAAAATAAGAGGAAAAAAATTGAAATTTCGCTAAAATTATTCGTTTTTATTGCTCTTTTCGGTCAAATCTCGATATAATAAGGAAAATTAATGGAAAAAAAGAGGAAAAAAATTGAAATTTCGCTAAAATTATTCGTTTTTCTTGCTTTTTTCGGTCAAATCTCGATAAAATAAGGAAAATTAAGGGAAAAAAAGAGGATAAAAATTGATATTTCGCTATAATTATTTATTTTTCTTGCTTTTTTCGGTCAAATCTCGATAAAATAAGGAAAATTAAGGGAAAAAAGAGGATAAAAATTGATATTTCGCTAAAATTATTCGTTTTTCTTGCTTTTTGCGGTCAAATCTCGATAAAGTAAGGAAACTTAAGGGAAAAAAAGAGGAAAAAGATTGAAATTTCGCTAAAATTATTCGTTTTTCTTGCTTTTTTCGGTGAAATCTCGATAAAATAAGGAAAATTAAGGGAAAAGAAGAAGATAAAAATTGATATTTCGCTAAAATTATTCGTTTTTCTTGCTTTTTTCGGTCTAATCTCGTTAAATAAGGAAAATCAAGGGAAAAAAGATGATAAAAATTGATATTTTGCTAAAATTATTCGTTTTTCTTGCTTTTTTCGGTCAAATCTCGATAAAATAAGGAAAATTAGGGGAAAAAAGAGGATAAAATTGATATTTCGCTAAAATTATTCGTTTTTCTTGCTTTTTTCGGTCCAATCTCGATAAAAGAAGGAAAATTAAGGGAAAAAAGAGGATAAAAATTGAAATTTAGCTAAATTTATTCGTTTTTCTTGCTTTTTTCGGTCAAATTTCGATAAAATTAGGAAAATTAAGTGCAAAAAAAGAGGAAAAAAATTGAAATTTCGCAAAAATTATTCCTTTTTCTTGCTTTTTTCGGTCAAATCTCGATAAAATAAGGAAAATTAAGGGAAAAAAAGAGGAAAAAAATTGAAATTTCGCAAAAATTATTCCTTTTTCTTGTTTTTTCGGTCAAATCTCGATAAAATAAGGAAAATTAAGGGAAAATAAGAGGAAAAAAATTGAAATTTCGCTAAAATCATTCGTTTTTATTGCTCTTTTCGGTCGAATCTCGATATAATAAGGAAAATTAATGGAAAAAATAGGAAAAAAATTGAAATTTCGCTAAAATTATTCGTTTTTCTTGCTTTTTTCGGTCAAATCTCGATAAAATAACGAAAATTAAGGGAAAAAAAGAGGATAAAAATTGATATTTCACTATAATTATTCGTTTTTCTTGCTTTTTTCGGTCAAATCTCGATAAAATAAGGAAAATCAAGGGAAAAAAGATGATAAAAATTGATATTTCGCTAAAATTTTCGTTTTACTTGCTTTTATCGGTCAAATCTCGATAAAATAAGGAAAATTAAGGGGAAAAAAATTGGAAAAAAATTGAAATTTCGCAAAAATTATTCGTATTTCTAGCTTTTTTCGGTCTAATCTCGATAAAAAAAAGGAAAATTAAAGGAAAAAAAGAGGATAAAAGTTGATATTTCGATAAAATTATTCGTTTTTCTTGCTTTTTTCGGTCAAATCTCGATAAAATAAGGGAAGAGAAGAGGAAAAAAATTGATATATCGCTAAATTTATTCGTTTTTCTTGCTTTTTTCGGTCAAATCTCGATAAAATAAGGAAAATTAAGGGAAAAAAAGAGGAAATAAATTGAAATTTCGCTAAAATTATTCGTTTTTCTTGCTTTTTTCGGTCAAATCTCGATAAAATAAGGAAAATTAAGGGAAAAAAAGAGGAAAAAAATTGAAATTTCGCTAAAATTATTCGTTTTTCTAGCTTTTTTCGGTCAAATCTCGATAAAATAAGGAAAATTAAAGGATAAAATTGAAATTTCGCTAAAATTATTTGTTTTTCTTGCTTTTTTCGGTCAAATCTTGATAAAATAAGTAAAATTAAAGGAAAAAAAGGGGATAAAAATTGATATTTCGATAAAATTATTCGTTTTTCTTGCTTTTTTCGGTCAAATCTTGATAAAATAAGGAAAATTAAGGGAAAAAAAGAGGATAAAAATTGATATTTCGCTAAAATTATTCGTTTTTCTTGCTTTTTTCGGTCTAATCTCTTTAAATAAGGAAAATCAAGGGAAAAAAGATGATAAAAATTGATATTTCGCTAAAATTATTCGTTTTTCTTGCTTTTTTCGGTCAAATCTCAATAAAATAAGGAAAATTAAGGGAAAAAAGAGGATAAAAATTGATATTTCGCTAAAATTATTCGTTTTTCTTGCTTTTTGCGGTCAAATCTCGATAAAGTAAGGAAAATTAAGGGAAAAAAGAGGAAAAAGATTGAAATTTCGCTAAAATTATTCGTTTTTCGTGCTTTTTTGGTCAAATCTCGATAAAATAAGGAAAATTAAGGGAAAAGAAGAGGAAAAAAATTGAAATTTCGCTTAAATTATTCGTTTTTCTTGCTTTTTTCGGTCAAATCTCGATAAAATAAGGAAAATTAAGGGAAAAAAGAGGATAAAATTGATATTTCGCTAAAATTATTCGTTTTTCTTGCTTTTTGCGGTCAAATCTCGATAAAATAAGGAAAAATAAGGGAAAAAAGAGGAAGAAAATTTAAATTTCGCTAAAATTATTCGGTTTTCTTGCTTTTTTCGGTCAAATCTCGATAAAATAAGGAAAATTAAGGGAAAAAAGATGATAAAAATTGATATTTCGCTAAAATTATTCGTTTTTCTTGCTTTTTTCGGTCAAATCTCGATAAAATAAGTAAAATTAAGGGAAAAAATGAGAAAAATAATTAAAATTTCGCTAAAATTATTCGTATTTCTTGCTTTTTGCGGTCAAATCTCGATAAAGTAAGGAAAATTAATGGAAAAAAAGAGGAAAAAAATTGAAATTTCCCTAAAATTATATGTTTTTCATGCTTTTTTTGTCAAATCTCGATAAAATAAGGAAAATTAAGGGAAAAGAAGAGGAAATAAATTGAAATTTCGCTAAAATTATTCGTTTTTCTTGCTTTTTTCGGTTTAATCTCGATAAAATAAGGAAAATTAAGGGAAAAAAGAGGAAAAATATTGAAATTTCGCTAAAATTATTCGTTTTTCTTGCTTTTTTCGGTCAAATCTAGATAAAATAAGGAAAATTAAGGGATTAAAAGAGGAAAAAAATTTAAATTTCGCTAAAATTATTCGTTTTTCTTGCTTTTTTCGGTCGAATCTAGATAAAATAAGGAAAATTATGGGATTAAAAGAGGAAAAAAATTTAAATTCCGCTAAAATTATTCGTTTTTCCTGCTTTTTTCGGTCTAATCTCGTTAAATAAGGAAAATCAAGGTAAAAAAGATGATAAAAATTGATATTTCGCTAAAATTTTCGTTTTTCTTGCTTTTTGCGGTCAAATCTCGATAAAGAAAGGAAAATTAAGATAAAAAAAGAGGAAAAAGATTGAAATTTCGCTAAAGTTATTCGTTTTTCTTGCTTTTTTCGGTCAAATCTCGTTACAATAAGGAAAATTAAGGGAAAAAAAGAGGAAAAAAATTGAAATTTCGCTAAAACTATTCGTTTTTCTTGCTTTTTTCGGTCAAATCTCGATAAAATAAGGAAAATAAGGGGAAAAAAGAGGAAAAAAATTGAAATTTCGCTTAAATTATTCGTTTTTCTTGCTTTTTTCGGTCAAATCTCAATAAAGTAAGGAAAATTAAGGGAAAAAAAGAGGAAAAAAATTGAAATTTCGCTAAAATTATTCGTTTTTCTTGCTTTTTTCGAAGAAATCTCGATAAAATAAGGAAAATTTAGGGAAAAAAGAGGATAAAAATTGATATTTCGCAAAAATTATTCGTTTTTCTTGCTTTTTGCGGTCAAATCGCGATAAAATAAGGAACATTTAGGGAAAAAAATTGAAATTTCGCTAAAATTATTCGTTTTTCTTGCTTTTTCGGTCAAATCTCGTTAAATGTTGAGAATGAAGGAAAAAAAGTGGAAAAAAATTGAAATTTCGCTAAAATTATTCGTTTTTCTTGCTTTTTTCGGTCAAATCTCGATAAAATAAGGAAAATTAAGGGAAAAAAGAGGAAGAAAATTTAAATTTCGCTAAAATTTTTCGTTTTTCTTGCTTTTTTCGGTCAAATCTCGATAAAATAAGGAAAATTAAGGGAAAAAAGAGGATAAAAATTGATATTTCGCTAAAATTATTCGTTTTTCTTGCTTGTTTAAGTCAAATCTCGATAAAATAAGGAACATTAAGGGTAAAAAAGAGAAAAAAAATTGAAATTTCGCTAAAATTATTCGTTTTTCTTGCTTTTTGCGGTCAAATCTCGATAAAATAAGGAAAATTAAGAGAAAAAAAGAGGATAAAAATTGAAATTTCGCTAAAATTATTCGTTTTTCTTGCTTTTTTCGGTCAAATCTCGATAAAATAAGGAAAATTAAGGGAAAAAAGAGTATAATAATTGATATTTCGATAAAATTATTTGTTTTTCTTGCTTTTTTCGGTCAAATCTCGTTAAATGAGGAGAATGAAGGAAAAAAGAGGAAAAAAATTGAAATTTCGATAAAATTATTCGTTTTTCTTGCTTTTTTCGGTCAAATCTCGATAAAATAAGGGAAATTAAGGGAAAAAAGAGGAAAAAATTGAAATTTCGCTAAAATTATTCGTTTTTCTTGCTTTTTTTGGTCTAATCTCGATAAAATAAAAAAAATTAAGGGAAAAAAGAGGATAAAAATTAATATTTCGCTAAAATTATTCGTTTTTCTTGCTTTTTTCGGTCAAATCTCGATAAAATAAGGAAAATTAAGGGAAAAAAAGGAAAAAAGTTGAAATTTCGCAAAAATTATTCGTTTTTCTTGCTTTTTTCGGTCAAATCTCGATAAAATAAGGAAAATTGAGGGAAAAAAAGAGGAAAAAAAATTAAAATTTCGCTAAAATTATTCGTTTTTCTTGCTTTTTTCGGTCAAATCTCAATAAAATAAGGAAAATTAAGGGAAAAAAGAGGAAAAAATTGAAATTTCGCTAAATTTATTCGTTTTTCTTGCTTTTTTGGTCTAATCTCGATAAAATAAAAAAAATTAAGGGAAAAAAGAGGATAAAAATTAATATTTCGCTAAAATTATTCGTTTTTCTTGCTTTTTTCGGTCAAATCTCGATAAAATAAGGAAAATTAAGGGAAAAAAAGGAAAAAAGTTGAAATTTCGCAAAAATTATTCGTTTTTCTTGCTTTTTTCGGTCAAATCTCGATAAAATAAGGAAAATTAAGGGATTAAAAGAGGAAAAAAATTTAAATTTCGCTAAAATTATTCGTTTTTTTTTGCTTTTTTTGGTCAAATCTCGATAAAATAAGGAAAATAAAGGGAAAAAATGAGAAAAAAAATTGAAATTTCGCTAAAATTATTCGTTTTTCTTGCTATTTTTGGACAAATCTCGATAAAATAAGGTAAATTAAGGGAAAAAAAGAGGATAAAAATTGATATTTCGCTAAAATTATTCGTTTTTCTTGCTTTTTTCGGTCTAATCTCGTAAAATAAGGAAAATCAAGGTAAAAAAGATGATAAAGATTGAAATTTCGATAAAATTATTCGTTTTTCTTGCTTTTTGCGGTCAAATCTCGATAAAGTAAGGAAAATTAAGGGAAAAAAAGAGGAAAAAAATTGAAATTTCGCTAAAATTATTCGTTTTTCTTGCTTTTTTCGGACAAATCTCGATAAAATAAGGAAAATTTAGGGAAAAAAGTGGATAAAAACTGATATTTCGCTAAAATTATTCGTTATTCTTGCTTTTTGCGGTCAAATCGCGATAAAATAAGGAAAATTAAGGGAAAAATATTGAAATTTCGCTAAAATTATTCGTTTTTCTTGCTTTTACGGTCAAATCTCGTTAAATGTTGAGAATGAAGGAAAAAAAGAGGAAAAAAATTGAAATTTCGCTAAAATTATTCGTTTTTCTTGCTCTTTTCGGTCAAATCTCGATAAAGTAAGGAAAATTAAGGGAAAAAAAGAGGAAAAAAATTGAAATTTCGCTAAAATTATTCGTTTTTCTTGTTTTTTTCTGTCAAATCTCGATAAAATAAGGAAAATTAAGGGAAAAAAAGAGGATAAAAATTGATATTTCGATAAAATTATTCGTTTTTTTTGGTTTTTTCGTTCAAATCTCGATAAAGTTAGGAAAATTAAGGGAAAAAAAGAGGAAAAAAATTGAAATTTCGCTAAAATTATTCGTTTTTCTTGCTTTTTTCGGTCAAATCTCGATAAAATGAGGAAAATTAGGGAAAAAAAGGATAAAAATTCATATTTCGCTAAAATTATTCGTTTTTCTTGTTTTTTCGGTCAAATCTCGATAAAATTAGGAAAATTAAGGGAAAAAAGAGGTTTAAAATTGATATTTCACTAAAATTTTTCGTTTTTCTTGTTTTTTCGGTCAAATCTCGATAAAATAAGGAAAATTAAGGGAAAAAAGAGGTTTAAAATTGATATTTCGCTAAATTTTTCGTTTTTCTTGCTTTTTTCGGTCAAATCTCGATAAAATGAGGAAAATTAAGGGAAAAAAAGGATAAAAATTGATATTTCGATAAAATTATTCGTTTTTTTTGTTTTTTTCGGTCAAATCTCGTGAAATGAGGAGAATGAAGGAGAAAAAGAGGAATAAATTTGAAATTTCGCTAAAATTATTCGTTTTTCTTGCTTTTTTCGGTAAAATCTCGATAAAATGAGGAAAATTAAGGGAAAAATAGGATAAAAATTGATATTTCGCTAAAATTATTCGTTTTTCTTGTTTTTTCGGTCAAATCTCGATAAAATAAGGAAAATTAAGGGAAAAAAGAGGTTTAAAATTGATATTTCACTAAAATTTTTCGTTTTTCTTGTTTTTTCGGTCAAATCTCGATAAAATAAGGAAAATTAAGGGAAAAAAGAGGTTTAAAATTGATATTTCGCTAACATTTTTCGTTTTTCTTGCTTTTTTCGCTCAAATCTCGATAAAATGAGGAAAATTAAGGGAAAAAAAGGATAAAAATTGATATTTCGATAAAATTATTCGTTTTTTTTGGTTTTTTCGGTCAAATCTCGTTAAATGAGGAGAATGAAGGAAAAAAAGAGGAATAAATTTGAAATTTCGCTAAAATTATTCGTTTTTCTTGCTTTTTTCGGTCAAATCTCGATAAAATGAGGAAAATTAAGGGAAAAAAAGGATAAAAATTGATATTTCGCTAAAATTATTCGTTTTTCTTGTTTTTTCGGTCAAATCTCGATAAAATAAGGAAAATTAAGGGAAAAAAGAGGTTTAAAATTGACATTTCGCTAAAACTTTTCGTTTTTCTTGTTTTTACGGTCAAATCTCAATAAAATAAGGAAAATTAAGGAAAAAAAGAGGTTTAAAATTGATATTTCGCTAAAATTTTTCGTTTTTCTTGTTTTTTCGGTCAAATCTCGATAAAATGAGGAAAACTAAGGGAAAAAAAGAGGAAAAAATTGAAATTTCGCCAAAATTATTCGTTTTTCTTGCTGTTTTCGGTCAAATCTCGATAAAATAAGGAAAATTAAGGGAAAAAAAGAGGAAAAAAATTGAAATTTCGCTAAAATTATTCGTTTTTCTTGCTTTTTTCGGTCAAATCTCTATAAAATAAGGAAAATTAAGGGAAAAAAAAGGAAAAAATTGATATTTCGATAAAATTATTCGTTTTTCTTGGTTTTTTGCGGTCAAATGTCGTTAAATGAGGAGAATGAAAGAAAAAAAGAGGAAAAATTTGAAATTTCGCTAAAATTATTCGTTTTTCTTGTTTTTTCGGTCAAATCTCGATAAAATAAGGAAAATTAAGGGAAAAAAGAGGTTTAAAATTGATATTTCGCTAAAAGTTTTCGTTTTTCTTGTTTTTTCGGTCAAATCTCGATAAAATAAGGAAAATTAAGGGAAAAAAGAGGTTTAAAATTGATATTTAGCTAAAATTTTTCGTTTTTCTTGTTTTTTCGGTCAAATCTCGATAAAATGAGGTAAATTAAGGGAAAAAAAGAGGAAAAAAATTGAAATTTCGCTAAAATTATTTGTTTTTTTTTGCTGTTTTCGGTCAAATCTCGATAAAATAAGGAAAATTAAGGGAAAAAAAGAGGTTAAAAATTGATATTTCGCTTAAATTATGCGTTTTTCTTGCTTTTTTCGTTCAAATCTCGATAAAATAAGTAAAATAAAGCTAAAAAAGAGGATAGAAGTTGATATTTCGCAAAAATTATTCGTTTTTCTTGCTTTTTGCGGTCAAATCTCGATAAAATAAGGAAAATTAAGGGAAAAAAAGAGGAAAAAAATTGAAATTTCGCTAAAATTATTCGTTTTTCTTGCTTTTTTCGGTCAAATCTCGATAAAATAAGGAAAATTAAGGGAAAAAAAGAGGAAAAAAATTGAAATTTCGCTTAAATTATTCGTTTTTCTTGCTTTTTTCGGTCAAATCTCGAAAAAATAAGGAAAATTAAGGGAAAAAAAGAGGATAAAAATTGATATTTCGATAAAATTATTCGTTTTTCTTGGTTTTTTCGGTCAAATCTCGTTAAATGAGGAGAATGAAGGAAAAAAAGAGGAATAAATTTGAAATTTCGATAAAATTATTCGTTTTTCTTGCTTTTTTTGGTCAAATCTCGATAAAATAAGGAAAATTAAGGGAAAAAAAGAGGAAAAAAATTGAAATTTCGCTAAAATTATTCGTTTTTCTTGCTTTTTTTCGGTCTAATCTCGATAAAATAAGGAACATTAAGGGAAAAATGAGGATAAAAATTGATATTTCGCTAAAATTATTCGTTTTTCTTGCTTTTTTTGGTCAAATCTCGATAAAATAAGGAAAATTAAGGGAAAAAAGGAGGAAAAAAATTGAAATTTCGCTAAAATTATTCGTTCTTCTTGCTTTTTTCGGTCAAATCTCGATAAAATAAGGAAAATTAAGGGAAAAAAGAGCGGATAAAAATTGATATTTCGCTTAAATAATTCGTTTTTCTTGCTTTTTTCGGTCAAATCTCGATAAAATAAGGAAAATTAAGGGAAAAAAAGAGGATAAAAATTGATATTTCGATAAAATTATTCGTTTTTTTTGGTTTTTTCGGTCAAATCTCGTTAAATGAGGAGAATGAAGGAAAAAAAGAGGAATACATTTGAAATTTCGCTAAAATTATTCGTTTTTCTTGCTTTTTTCGGTCAAATCTCGATAAAGTTAGGAAAATTAAGGGAAAAAAAGAGGAAAAAAATTGAAATTTCGCTAAAATTATTCGTTTTTCTTTTTTTTCGGTCAAATCTCGATAAAATGAGGAAAATTAAGGGAAAAAAAGGATAAAAATTCATATTTCGCTAAAATTATTCGTTTTTCTTGTTTTTTCGGTCAAATCTCGATAAAATAAGGAAAATTAAGGGAAAAAAAGAGGATAAAAATTGATATTTCGCTAAAATTATTCGTTTTTCTTGCTTTTTTTGGTCACATCTCGATAAAATAAGGAAAATTAAGGGTAAAAAGAGGAAAAAAACTGAAATTTCGCTAAAATCATTCGTTTTTCTTGCTTTTTTCGGTCAAATTTCGATAAAATAAGGAAAATTAAGGGAAAAAAAAGTGGAAAAAAATTGAAATTTCGCTAAAATTATTCGTTTTTCTTGCTTTTTTCTGTCAAATCTCGATAAAATAAGGAAAATTAAGAAAAAAAAAGAGGTTAAAAATTGATATTTCGCTTAAATTATGCGTTTTTCTTGCTTTTTTCGTACAAATCTCGATAAAATAAAGAAAATTAAGGGAAAAAAAGAGGAAAGAAATTGAAATTTCGCTTAAATCATTCGTTTTTCTTGCATTTTCGGTCAAATCTCGATAAAATAAGGAAAATTAAGGGAAAAAAAGAGGATAAAAATTGATATTTCGATAAAATTATTCGTTTTTTTTGTTTTTTTCGGTCAAATCTCGTTAAATGAGGAGAATGAAGGAAAAAAAGAGGAATAAATTTGAAATTTCGATAAATTATTCGTTTTTCTTGCTTTTTTCGGTCAAATCTCGATAAAATGAGGAAAATTAAGGGAAAAAAAGGATAAAAATTGATATTTCGCTAAAATTATTCGTTTTTCTTTTTTTTTCGGTCAAATCTCGATAAAATAAGGAAAATTAAGGGAAAAAAGAGGTTTAAAATTGATATTTCGCTAAAATTTTTCGTTTTTCTTGTTTTTACGGTCAAATCTCAATAAAATAAGGAAAATTAAGGGAAAAAAGAGGTTTAAAATTGATATTTCGCTAAAATTTTTTGTTTTTCTTGTTTTTTCGGTCAAATCTCGATAAAATGAGGAAAATTAAGGGAAAAAAAGAGGAAAAAAATTGAAATTTCGCTAAAATTATTCGTTTTTCTTGCTCTTTTCGGTCAAATCTCGATAAAATAAGTAAAATTAAGGGAAAAAAAGAGGAAAAAAATTGAAATTTCGCTAAAATTATTCGTTTTTCTTGCTTTTTTCGGTCTAATCTGTATAAAATAAGGAAAATTAAGGGAAAAAATAGGATAAAAATTGATATTTTTAAAAAATTATTCGTTTTTCTTGGTTTTTTGCGGTCAAATCTCGTTAAATGAGGAGAATGAAAGAAAAAAAGAGGAAAAATTTGAAATTTCGCTAAAATTATTCGTTTTTCATGTTTTTTCGGTCAAATCTCGATAAAATAAGGAAAATTAAGGGAAAAAAAGAGGTTTAAAATTGATATTTCGCTAAAATTTTTCGTTTTTCTTGTTTTTTTCGGTCAAATCTCGATAAAATAAGGAAAATTAAGGGAAAAAAGAGGTTTAAAATTGATATTTCGCTAAAATTTTTCGTTTTTCTTGTTTTTTCGGTAAAAATCTCGATAAAATGAGGTAAATTAAGGGAAAAAAAGAGGAAAAAAATTGAAATTTCGCTAAAATTATTCGTTTTTTTTTGCTTTTTTCGGTCAAATCTCGATAAAATAAGGAAAATTAAGGGAAAAAAAGAGGTTTAAAATTGATATTTCGCTTAAATTATGCGTTTTTCCTGCTTTTTTCGTTCAAATCTCGATAAAATAAGTAAAATAAAGGGAAAAAAGAGGATAGAAATTGATATTTCGCAAAAATTATTCGTCTTTCTTGCTTTTTGCGGTCAAATCTCGATAAAATAAGGAAAATTAAGGGAAAAAAAGAGGAAAAAAATTGAAATTTCGCTAAAATTATTCGTTTTTCTTGCTTTTTTCGGTCAAATCTCGATAAAATAAGGAAAATTAAGGGAAAAAAAGAGGAAAAAAAAAAAAAATTTCGCTTAAATTATTCGTTTTTCTTGCTTTTTTCGGTCAAATCTCGATAAAATAAGGAAAATTAAGGGAAAAAAAAGAGGAATAAAATTGAAATTTCGCTAAAATTATTCGTTTTTCTTGCTTTTTTCGGTCTAATCTCGATAAAATAAGGAAAATTAAGGGAAAAATGAGGATAAAAATTGATATTTCGCTTAAATAATTCGTTTTTCTTGCATTTTTCGGTCAAATCTCGATAAAATAAGGAAAATTAAGGGAAAAAAAGGGGAAAAAAATTGAAATTTCGCTAAAATTATTCGTTTTTCTTGCATTTTTCGGTCAAATCTCTATAAAATAAGGAAAATTAAGGGAAAAAAATAGGATAAAAATTGATATTTCGATAAAATTATTCGTTTTTCTTGCTTTTTTCGGTCAAATCTCTATAAAATAAGGAAAATTAAGGGAAAAAAAGAGGATAAAAATTGATATTTCGATAAAATTATTCGTTTTTCTTGGTTTTTTTGGTCAAATTCGTTAAATGAGGAGAATGAAGGAAAAAAAGAGGAATAAATTTGAAATTTCGCTAAAATTATTCTTTTTTCTTGCTTTTTTCGGTCAAATCTCGATAAAGTTAGGAAAATTAAGGGAAAAAAGAGGTTTAAAATTGATATTTCACTAAAATTTTTCGTTTTTCTTGTTTTTTTGGTCAAATCTCGATAAAATAAGGGAAATTAAGGGAAAAAAGAGATTTTAAATTGATATTTCGCTAACATTTTTCGTTTTTCTTGCTTTTTTCGGTCAAATCTCGATAAAATGAGGAAAATTAAGGGAAAAAAAGGATAAAAATTGATATTTCGATAAAATTATTCGTTTTTTTTGGTTTTTTCGGTCAAATCTCGTTAAATGAGGAGAATGAAGGAAAAAAAGAGGAATAAATTTGAAATTTCGCTAAAATTTTTCGTTTTTCTTGCTTTTTTCGGTCAAATCTCGATAAAATGAGGAAAATTAAGGGAAAAAAAGGATAAAAATTGATATTTCGCTAAAATTATTCGTTTTTCTTGTTTTTTCGGTCAAATCTCGATAAAATAAGGAAAATTAAGGGAAAAAAGAGGTTTAAAATTGATATTTCGCTAAAATTTTTCGTTTTTCTTGTTTTTACGGTCAAATCTCAATAAAATAAGGAAAATTAAGGGAAAAAAGAGGTTAAAAATTGATATTTCGCTAAAATTTTTCGTTTTTCTTGTTTTTTCGGTCAAATCTCGATAAAATGAGGAAAATTAAGGGAAAAAAAGAGGAAAAAAATTGAAATTTCGCCTAAATTATTCGTTTTTCTTGCTGTTTTCGGTCAAATATCGATAAAATAAGGAAAATTAAGGGAAAAAAAGAGGAAAAAAATTGAAATTTCGCTAAAATTATTCGTTTTTCTTGCTTTTTTCGGTCAAATCTCTATAAAATAAGGAAAATTAAGGGAAAAAAAAGGAAAAAATTGATATTTCGATAAAATTATTCGTTTTTCTTGGTTTTTTGCGGTCAAATCTCGTTAAATGAGGAGAATGAAAGAAAAAAAGAGGAAAAATTTGAAATTTCGCTAAAATTATTCGTTTTTCTTGTTTTTCGGTCAAATCTCGATAAAATAAGGAAAATTAAGGGAAAACAGAGGTTTAAAATTGATATTTCGCTAAAATGTTTCGTTTTTCTTGTTTTTTCGGTCAAATCTCGATAAAATAAGGAAAATTAAGGGAAAAAAGAGGTTTAAAATTGATATTTCGCTAAAATTTTTCGTTTTTCTTGTTTTTTCGGTCAAATCTCGATAAAATGAGGTAAATTAAGGGAAAAAAGGAGGAAAAAAATTGAAATTTCGCTAAAATTATTCGTTTTTTTTTGCTGTTTTCGGTCAAATCTCGATAAAATAAGGAAAATTAAGGGAAAAAAAGAGGTTAAAAATTGATATTTCGCTTAAATTATGCGTTTTTCCTGCTTTTTTCGTTCAAATCTCGATAAAATAAGTAAAATAAAGGGAAAAAAGAGGATAGAAATTGATATTTCGCAAAAATTATTCGTCTTTCTTGCTTTTTGCGGTCAAATCTAGATAAAATAAGGAAAATTAAGGGAAAAAAAGAGGAAAAAAATTGAAATTTCGCTAAAATTATTCGTTTTTCTTGCTTTTTTCGGTCAAATCTCGATAAAATAAGGAAAATTAAGGGAAAAAAATTAAAATTTCGCTTAAATTATTCGTTTTTCTTGCTTTTTTCGGTCAAATCTCGATAATATAAGGAAAATTAAGGGAAAAAAAAGAGGATAAAAATTGATATTTCGATAAAATTATTCGTTTTTCTTGGTTTTTTTGGTCAAATTCGTTAAATGAGGAGAATGAAGGAAAAAAAGAGGAATAAATTTGAAATTTCGCTAAAATTATTCTTTTTTCTTGCTTTTTTCGGTCAAATCTCGATAAAGTTAGGAAAATTAGGGAAAAAAAGGATAAAAATTCATATTTCGCTAAAATTATTCGTTTTTCTTGTTTTTTCGGTCAAATCTCGATAAAATAAGGAAAATTAAGGGAAAAAAATAGGATAAAAATTGATATTTCGATAAAATTATTCGTTTTTCTTGCTTTTTTCGGTCAAATCTCTATAAAATAAGGAAAATTAAGGGAAAAAAAGAGGATAAAAATTGATATTTCGATAAAATTATTCGTTTTTCTTGGTTTTTTTGGTCAAATTCGTTAAATGAGGAGAATGAAGGAAAAAAAGAGGAAAAAAATTGAAATTTCGCTAAAATTATTCGTTTTTCTTGCTTTTTTCGGTCAAATCTCGATAAAATGAGGAAAATTAGGGAAAAAAAGGATAAAAATTCATATTTCGCTAAAATTATTCGTTTTTCTTGTTTTTTCGGTCAAATCTCGATAAAATAAGGAAAATTAAGGGAAAAAAGAGGTTTAAAATTGATATTTCGCTAAAATTTTTCGTTTTTCTTGTTTTACGGTCAAATCTCAATAAAATAAGGAAAATTAAGGGAAAAAAGAGGTTTAAAATTGATATTTCGCTAAAATTTTTCGTTTTTCTTGTTTTTTCGGTCAAATCTCGTTAAATGAGGAGAATGAAGGAAAAAAAGAGGAATAAATTTGAAATTTCGCTAAAATTATTCGTTTTTCTTGCTTTTTTCGGTCAAATCTCGATAAAATGAGGAAAATTAAGGGAAAAAAAGGATAAAAATTGATATTTCGCTAAAATTATTCGTTTTTCTTGTTTTTTCGGTCAAATCTCGATAAAATAAGGAAAATTAAGGGAAAAAAGAGGTTTAAAATTGATATTTCGCTAAAATTTTTCGTTTTTCTTGTTTTACGGTCAAATCTCAATAAAATAAGGAAAATTAAGGGAAAAAAGAGGTTTAAAATTGATATTTCGCTAAAATTTTTCGTTTTTCTTGTTTTTTCGGTCAAATCTCGATAAAATGAGGAAAATTAAGGGAAAAAAAGAGGAAAAAAATTGAAATTTCGCCAAAATTATTCGTTTTTCTTGCTGTTTTCGGTCAAATCTCGATAAAATAAGGAAAATTAAGGGAAAAAAAGAGGAAAAAAATTGAAATTTCGCTAAAATTATTCGTTTTTCTTGCTTTTTTCGGTCAAATCTCTATAAAATAAGGAAAATTAAGGGAAAAAAAAGGAAAAAATTGATATTTCGATAAAATTATTCGTTTTTCTTGGTTTTTTGCGGTCAAATCTCGTTAAATGAGGAGAATGAAAGAAAAAAAGAGGAAAAATTTGAAATTTCGCTAAAATTATTCGTTTTTCTTGTTTTTCGGTCAAATCTCGATAAAATAAGGAAAATTAAGGGAAAACAGAGGTTTAAAATTGTTATTTCGCTAAAATTTTTCGTTTTTCTTGTTTTTTCGGTCAAATCTCGATAAAATAAGGAAAATTAAGGGAAAAAAGAGGTTTAAAATTGATATTTCGCTAAAATTTTTCGTTTTTCTTGTTTTTTCGGTCAAATCTCGATAAAATGAGGTAAATTAAGGGAAAAAAGGAGGAAAAAAATTGAAATTTCGCTAAAATTATTCGTTTTTCTTGCTTTTTTCGGTCAAATCTCGATAAAATAAGGAAAATTAAGGGAAAAAAAGAGGAAAAAAATTGAAATTTCGCTTAAATTATTCGTTTTTCTTGCTTTTTTCGGTCAAATCTCGATAAAATAAGGAAAATTAAGGGAAAAAAAGAGGAAAAAAATTGAAATTTCGCTTAAATTATTCGTTTTTCTTGCTTTTTTCGGTCAAATCTCGATAAAATAAGGAAAATTAAGGGAAAAAAAGAGGATAAAAATTGATATTTCGATAAAATTATTCGTTTTTCTTGGTTTTTTTGGTCAAATTCGTTAAATGAGGAGAATGAAGGAAAAAAAGAGGAATAAATTTGAAATTTCGCTAAAATTATTCTTTTTTCTTGCTTTTTTCGGTCAAATCTCGATAAAGTTAGGAAAATTAAGGGAAAAAAAGAGGAAAAAAATTGAAATTTCGCTAAAATTATTCGTTTTTCTTGCTTTTTTCGGTCAAATCTCGATAAAATGAGGAAAATTAGGGAAAAAAAGGATAAAAATTCATATTTCGCTAAAATTATTCGTTTTTCTTGTTTTTTTGTCAAATCTCGATAAAATAAGGAAAATTAAGGGAAAAAAGAGGTTTAAAATTGATATTTCACTAAAATTTTTCGTTTTTCTTGTTTTTTCGGTCAAATCTCGATATAATAAGGAAAATTAAGGGAAAAAAGAGGTTTAAAATTGATATTTCGCTAAATTTTTTCGTTTTTCTTGCTTTTTTCGGTCAAATCTCGATAAAATGAGGAAAATTAAGGAAAAAAAAGGATAAAAATTGATATTTCGATAAAATTATTCGTTTTTTTTGGTTTTTTCGGTCAAATCTCGATAAAATAAGGAAAATTAAGGGAAAAAAGAGGTTTAAAATTGATATTTCACTAAAATTTTTCGTTTTTCTTGTTTTTTCGGTCAAATCTCGATAAAATAAGGAAAATTAAGGGAAAAAAGAGATTTTAAATTGATATTTCGCTAACATTTTTCGTTTTCCTGGCTTTTTTCGGTCAAATCTCGATAAAATGAGGAAAATTAAGGGAAAAAAAGGATAAAAATTGATATTTCGATAAAATTATTCTTTTTTTTTGGTTTTTTCGGTCAAATCTCGTTAAATGAGGAGAATGAAGGAAAAAAAGAGGAATAAATTTGAAATTTCGCTAAAATTATTCGTTTTTCTTGCTTTTTTCGGTCAAATCTCGATAAAATGAGGAAAATTAAGGGAAAAAAAGGATAAAAATTGATATTTCGCTAAAATTATTCGTTTTTCTTGTTTTTTCGGTCAAATCTCGATAAAATAAGTAAAATTAAGGGAAAAAAGAGGTTTAAAATTGATATTTCGCTAAAATTTTTCGTTTTTCTTGTTTTTACGGTCAAATATCAATAAAATAAGGAAAATTAAGGGAAAAAAGAGGTTTAAAATTGATATTTCGCTAAAATTTTTCGTTTTTCTTGTTTTTTCGGTCAAATCTCGATAAAATGAGGAAAATTAAGGGAAAAAAAGAGGAAAAAAATTGAAATTTCGCCAAAATTATTCGTTTTTCTTGCTGTTTTCGGTCAAATCTCGATAAAATGAGGTAAATTAAGGGAAAAAAGGAGGAAAAAAATTGAAATTTCGCTAAAATTATTCGTTTTTTTTGCTGTTTTCGGTCAAATCTCGATAAAATAAGGAAAATTAAGGGAAAAAAAGAGGTTAAAAATTGATATTTCGCTTAAATTATGCGTTTTTCTTGCTTTTTTCGTTCAAATCTCGATAAAATAAGTAAAATAAAGGGAAAAAAGAGGATAGAAGTTGATATTTCGCAATAATTATTCGTTTTTCTTGCTTTTTGCGGTCAAATCTCGATAAAATAAGGAAAATTAAGGGAAAAAAAGAGGAAAAAAATTGAAATTTCGATAAAATTATTCGTTTTTCTTGCTTTTTTCGGTCAAATCTCGATAAAATAAGGGAAATTAAGGGAAAAAAGAGATTTTAAATTGATATTTCGCTAACATTTTTCGTTTTTCTTGCTTTTTTCGGTCAAATCTCGATAAAATGAGGAAAATTAAGGGAAAAAAAGGATAAAAATTGATATTTCGATAAAATTATTCGTTTTTTTTGGTTTTTTCGGTCAAATCTCGTTAAATGAGGAGAATGAAGGAAAAAAAGAGGAATAAATTTGAAATTTCGCTAAAATTTTTCGTTTTTCTTGCTTTTTTCGGTCAAATCTCGATAAAATGAGGAAAATTAAGGGAAAAAAAGGATAAAAATTGATATTTCGCTAAAATTATTCGTTTTTCTTGTTTTTTCGGTCAAATCTCGATAAAATAAGGAAAATTAAGGGAAAAAAGAGGTTTAAAATTGATATTTCGCTAAAATTTTTCGTTTTTCTTGTTTTTACGGTCAAATCTCAATAAAATAAGGAAAATTAAGGGAAAAAAGAGGTTAAAAATTGATATTTCGCTAAAATTTTTCGTTTTTCTTGTTTTTTCGGTCAAATCTCGATAAAATGAGGAAAATTAAGGGAAAAAAAGAGGAAAAAAATTGAAATTTCGCCTAAATTATTCGTTTTTCTTGCTGTTTTCTGTCAAATATCGATAAAATAAGGAAAATTAAGGGAAAAAAAGAGGAAAAAAATTGAAATTTCGCTAAAATTATTCGTTTTTCTTGCTTTTTTCGGTCAAATCTCTATAAAATAAGGAAAATTAAGGGAAAAAAAAGGAAAAAATTGATATTTCGATAAAATTATTCGTTTTTCTTGGTTTTTTGCGGTCAAATCTCGTTAAATGAGGAGAATGAAAGAAAAAAAGAGGAAAAATTTGAAATTTCGCTAAAATTAATCGTTTTTCTTGTTTTTCGGTCAAATCTCGATAAAATAAGGAAAATTAAGGGAAAACAGAGGTTTAAAATTGATATTTCGCTAAAATGTTTCGTTTTCTTGTTTTTTCGGTCAAATCTCGATAAAATAAGGAAAATTAAGGGAAAAAAGAGGTTTAAAATTGATATTTCGCTAAAATTTTTCGTTTTTCTTGTTTTTTCGGTCAAATCTCGATAAAATGAGGTAAATTAAGGGAAAAAAGGAGGAAAAAAATTGAAATTTCGCTAAAATTATTCGTTTTTTTTGCTGTTTTCGGTCAAATCTCGATAAAATAAGGAAAATTAAGGGAAAAAAAGAGGTCAAAAATTGATATTTCGCTTAAATTATGCGTTTTTCCTGCTTTTTTCGTTCAAATCTCGATAAAATAAGTAAAATAAAGGGAAAAAAGAGGATAGAAATTGATATTTCGCAAAAATTATTCGTCTTTCTTGCTTTTTGCGGTCAAATCTCGATAAAATAAGGAAAATTAAGGGAAAAAAAGAGGAAAAAAATTGAAATTTCGCTAAAATTATTCGTTTTTCTTGCTTTTTTCGGTCAAATCTCGATAAAATAAGGAAAATTAAGGGAAAAAAATTAAAATTTCGCTTAAATTATTCGTTTTTCTTGCTTTTTTCGGTCAAATCTCGATAATATAAGGAAAATTAAGGGAAAAAAAAGAGGAATAAAATTGAAATTTCGCTAAAATTATTCGTTTTTCTTGCTTTTTTCGGTCTAATCTCGATAAAATAAGGAAAATTAAGGGAAAAAAAGAGGATAAAAATTGATATTTCGATAAAATTATTCGTTTTTCTTGGTTTTTTTGGTCAAATTCGTTAAATGAGGAGAATGAAGGAAAAAAAGAGGAATAAATTTGAAATTTCGCTAAAATTATTCTTTTTTCTTGCTTTTTTCGGTCAAATCTCGATAAAGTTAGGAAAATTAGGGAAAAAAAGGATAAAAATTCATATTTCGCTAAAATTATTCGTTTTTCTTGTTTTTTCGGTCAAATCTCGATAAAATAAGGAAAATTAAGGGAAAAAAATAGGATAAAAATTGATATTTCGATAAAATTATTCGTTTTTCTTGCTTTTTTCGGTCAAATCTCTATAAAATAAGGAAAATTAAGGGAAAAAAAGAGGATAAAAATTGATATTTCGATAAAATTATTCGTTTTTCTTGGTTTTTTTGGTCAAATTCGTTAAATGAGGAGAATGAAGGAAAAAAAGAGGAAAAAAATTGAAATTTCGCTAAAATTATTCGTTTTTCTTGCTTTTTTCGGTCAAATCTCGATAAAATGAGGAAAATTAGGGAAAAAAAGGATAAAAATTCATATTTCGCTAAAATTATTCGTTTTTCTTGTTTTTTCGGTCAAATCTCGATAAAATAAGGAAAATTAAGGGAAAAAAGAGGTTTAAAATTGATATTTCGCTAAAATTTTTCGTTTTTCTTGTTTTACGGTCAAATCTCAATAAAATAAGGAAAATTAAGGGAAAAAAGAGGTTTAAAATTGATATTTCGCTAAAATTTTTCGTTTTTCTTGTTTTTTCGGTCAAATCTCGTTAAATGAGGAGAATGAAGGAAAAAAAGAGGAATAAATTTGAAATTTCGCTAAAATTTTTCGTTTTTCTTGTTTTACGGTCAAATCTCAATAAAATAAGGAAAATTAAGGGAAAAAAGAGGTTTAAAATTGATATTTCGCTAAAATTTTTCGTTTTTCTTGTTTTTTCGGTCAAATCTCGATAAAATGAGGAAAATTAAGGGAAAAAAAGAGGAAAAAAATTGAAATTTCGCCAAAATTATTCGTTTTTCTTGCTGTTTTCGGTCAAATCTCGATAAAATAAGGAAAATTAAGGGAAAAAAAGAGGAAAAAAATTGAAATTTCGCTAAAATTATTCGTTTTTCTTGCTTTTTTCGGTCAAATCTCTATAAAATAAGGAAAATTAAGGGAAAAAAAAGGAAAAAATTGATATTTCGATAAAATTATTCGTTTTTCTTGGTTTTTTGCGGTCAAATCTCGTTAAATGAGGAGAATGAAAGAAAAAAAGAGGAAAAATTTGAAATTTCGCTAAAATTATTCGTTTTTCTTGTTTTTCGGTCAAATCTCGATAAAATAAGGAAAATTAAGGGAAAACAGAGGTTTAAAATTGTTATTTCGCTAAAATTTTTCGTTTTTCTTGTTTTTTCGGTCAAATCTCGATAAAATAAGGAAAATTAAGGGAAAAAAGAGGTTTAAAATTGATATTTCGCTAAAATTTTTCGTTTTTCTTGTTTTTTCGGTCAAATCTCGATAAAATGAGGTAAATTAAGGGAAAAAAGGAGGAAAAAAATTGAAATTTCGCTAAAATTATTCGTTTTTCTTGCTTTTTTCGGTCAAATCTCGATAAAATAAGGAAAATTAAGGGAAAAAAAGAGGAAAAAAATTGAAATTTCGCTTAAATTATTCGTTTTTCTTGCTTTTTTCGGTCAAATCTCGATAAAATAAGGAAAATTAAGGGAAAAAAAGAGGAAAAAAATTGAAATTTCGCTTAAATTATTCGTTTTTCTTGCTTTTTTCGGTCAAATCTCGATAAAATAAGGAAAATTAAGGGAAAAAAAGAGGATAAAAATTGATATTTCGATAAAATTATTCGTTTTTCTTGGTTTTTTTGGTCAAATTCGTTAAATGAGGAGAATGAAGGAAAAAAAGAGGAATAAATTTGAAATTTCGCTAAAATTATTCTTTTTTCTTGCTTTTTTCGGTCAAATCTCGATAAAATAAGGAAAATTAAGGGAAAAAAGAGGTTTAAAATTGATATTTCACTAAAATTTTTCGTTTTTCTTGTTTTTTCGGTCAAATCTCGATAAAATAAGGAAAATTAAGGGAAAAAAGAGATTTTAAATTGATATTTCGCTAACATTTTTCGTTTTCCTGGCTTTTTTCGGTCAAATCTCGATAAAATGAGGAAAATTAAGGGAAAAAAAGGATAAAAATTGATATTTCGATAAAATTATTCTTTTTTTTTGGTTTTTTCGGTCAAATCTCGTTAAATGAGGAGAATGAAGGAAAAAAAGAGGAATAAATTTGAAATTTCGCTAAAATTATTCGTTTTTCTTGCTTTTTTCGGTCAAATCTCGATAAAATGAGGAAAATTAAGGGAAAAAAAGGATAAAAATTGATATTTCGCTAAAATTATTCGTTTTTCTTGTTTTTTCGGTCAAATCTCGATAAAATAAGTAAAATTAAGGGAAAAAAGAGGTTTAAAATTGATATTTCGCTAAAATTTTTCGTTTTTCTTGTTTTTACGGTCAAATATCAATAAAATAAGGAAAATTAAGGGAAAAAAGAGGTTTAAAATTGATATTTCGCTAAAATTTTTCGTTTTTCTTGTTTTTTCGGTCAAATCTCGATAAAATGAGGAAAATTAAGGGAAAAAAAGAGGAAAAAAATTGAAATTTCGCCAAAATTATTCGTTTTTCTTGCTGTTTTCGGTCAAATCTCGATAAAATAAGGAAAATTAAGGGAAAAAAAGAGGAAAAAATTGAAATTTCGCTAAAATTATTCGTTTTACTTGCTTTTTTCGGTCAAATCTCTATAAAATAAGGAAAATTAAGGGAAAAAAAAGGAAAAATTGATATTTCGATAAAATTATTCGTTTTTCTTGGTTTTTTGCGGTCAAATCTCGTTAAATGAGGAGAATGAAAGAAAAAAAGAGGAAAAATTTGAAATTTCGCTAAAATTATTCGTTTTTCTTGTTTTTTCGGTCAAATCTCGATAAAATAAGGAAAATTAAGGGAAAAAAGAGGTTTAAAATTGATATTTCGCTAAAATTTTTCGTTTTTCTTGTTTTTTCGGTCAAATCTCGATAAAATGAGGTAAATTAAGGGAAAAAAGGAGGAAAAAAATTGAAATTTCGCTAAAATTATTCGTTTTTTTTTGCTGTTTTCGGTCAAATCTCGATAAAATAAGGAAAATTAAGGGAAAAAAAGAGGTTAAAAATTGATATTTCGCTTAAATTATGCGTTTTTCTTGCTTTTTTCGTTCAAATCTCGATAAAATAAGTAAAATAAAGGGAAAAAAGAGGATAGAAGTTGATATTTCGCAATAATTATTCGTTTTTCTTGCTTTTTGCGGTCAAATCTCGATAAAATAAGGAAAATTAAGGGAAAAAAAGAGGAAAAAAATTGAAATTTCGATAAAATTATTCGTTTTTCTTGCTTTTTTCGGTCAAATCTCGATAAAATAAGGAAAATTAAGGGAAAAAAAGAGGAAAAAAATTGAAATTTCGCTTCAATTATTCGTTTTTCTTTTTTTTCGGTCAAATCTCGATAAAATGAGGAAAATTAAGGGAAAAAAAGGATAAAAATTCATATTTCGCTAAAATTATTCGTTTTTCTTGGTTTTTTCGGTCAAATCTCGTTAAATGAGGAGAATGAAGGAAAAAAAGAGGAATAAATTTGTAATTTCGATAAAATTATTCGTTTTTCTTGCTTTTTTTGGTCAAATCTCGATAAAATAAGGAAAATTAAGGGAAAAAAAGAGGAAAAAAATTGAAATTTCGCTAAAATTATTCGTTTTTCTTGCTTTTTTCGGTCTAATCTCGATAAAATAAGGAAAATTAAGGGAAAAATGAGGATAAAAATAGATATTTTGCAAAAATTATTCGTTTTTCTTGCTTTTTTTGGTCAAATCTCGATAAAATAAGGAAAATTAAGGGAAAAAAGGAGGAAAAAAATTGAAATTTCGCTAAAATTATTCGTTCTTCTTGCTTTTTTCGGTCAAATCTCGATAAAATAAGGAAAATTAAGGGAAAAGAAAGAGGATAAAAATTGATATTTCGCTTAAATAATTCGTTTTTCTTGCTTTTTTCGGTCAAATCTCGATAAAATAAGGAAAATTAAGGGAAAAAAAGAGGATAAAAATTGATATTTCGATAAAATTATTCGTTTTTTTTGGTTTTTTCGGTCAAATCTCGTTAAATGAGGAGAATGAAGGAAAAAAAGAGGAATAAATTTGAAATTTCGCAAAAATTATTCGTTTTTCTTGCTTTTTTCGGTCAAATCTCGATAAAGTTAGGAAAATTAAGGGAAAAAAAGAGGAAAAAATTTGAAATTTCGCTGAAATTATTCGTTTTTCTTGGTTTTTTTGGTCAAATCTCGATAAAATAAGGAAAATTAAGGGAAAAAAAGAGGAAAAAAATTGAAATTTCGCTTAAATTATTCGTTTTTCTTGCTTTTTTCGGTCAAATCTCGATAAAATAAGGAAAATTAAGGGAAAAAAAGAGGATAAAAATTGATATTTCGATAAAATTATTCCTTTTTCTTGGTTTTTTCGGTCAAATCTCGTTAAATGAGGAGAATGAAGGAAAAAAAGAGGAATAAATTTGAAATTTCGATAAAATTATTCGTTTTTCTTGCTTTTTTTGGTCAAATCTCGATAAAATAAGGAAAATTAAGGGAAAAAAAGAGGAAAAAAATTGAAATTTCGCTAAAATTATTCGTTTATCTTGCTTTTTTCGGTCTAATCTCGATAAAATAAGGAAAATTAAGGGAAAAATGAGGATAAAAATTGATATTTCGCTGAAATTATTCGTTTTTCTTGCTTTTTTTGGTCAAATCTCGATAAAATAAGGAAAATTAAGGGAAAAAAGGAGGAAAAAAATTGAAATTTCGCTAAAATTATTCGTTCTTCTTAATTTTTTCGGTCAAATCTCGATAAAATAAGGAAAATTAAGGGAAAAAAAAGAGGATAAAAATTGATATTTCGCTTTAATAATTCGTTTTTCTTGCTTTTTTCGGTCAAATCTCGATAAAATAAGGAAAATTAAGGGAAAAAAAGGGGAAAAAAATTGAAATTTCGCTAAAATTATTCGTTTTTCTTGCTTTTTTCGGTCAAATCTCTATAAAATAAGGAAAATTAAGGGAAAAAAATAGGATAAAAATTGATATTTCGATAAAATTATTCGTTTTTCTTGCTTTTTTTTGTCAAATCTCTATAAAAAAAGGAAAATTAAGGGAAAAAATAGGATAAAAATTGATATTTCGCTAAAATTATTCGTTTTTCTTGCTTTTTTCGGTCAAATCTCTATAAAATAAGGAAAATTAAGGGGAAAAAATAGGATAAAAATTGATATTTCGATAAAATTATTCGTTTTTCTTGCTTTTTTCGGTCAAATCTCGATAAAGTAAGGAAAATTAAGGGAAAAAAAGAGGAAAAAAATTGAAATTTCGCTAAAATTATTCGTTTTTCTTGCTTTTTTCGGTCAAATCTCGATAAAATAAGGAAAATCAAGGGAAAAAAAGAGGATAAAAATTGATATTTCGATAAAATTATTCGTTTTTCTTGCTTTTTTCGGTAAAATCTCGATAAAGTAAGGAAAATTAAGGGAAAAATGAGGATAAAAATTGATATTTCGCTAAAATTATTCGTTTTTCTTGCTTTTTTTGGTCAAATCTCGATAAAATAAGGAAAATTAAGGGAAAAAAGGAGGAAAAAAATTGAAATTTCGCAAAAATTATTCGTTCTTCTTGCTTTTTTCGGTCAAATCTCGATAAAATAAGGAAAATTAAGGGAAAAAAAAAGAGGATAAAAATTGATATTTCGCTTAAATAATTCGTTTTTCTTGCTTTTTTCGGTCAAATCTCGATAAAATAAGGAAAATTAAGGGAAAAAAAGAGGAAAAAAATTGAAATTTCGCTAAAATTATTCGTTTTTCTTGCTTTTTTCGGTCAAATCTCTATAAAATAAGGAATATTAAGGGAAAAAAATAGGATAAAAATTGATATTTCGATAAAATTATTCGTTTTTCTTGCTTTTTTCGGTCAAATCTCTATAAAAAAAGGAAAATTAAGGGAAAAAAATAGGATAAAAATTGATATTTCGCTAAAATTATTCGTTTTTCTTGCTTTTTTCGGTCAAATCTCTATAAAATAAGGAAAATTAAGGGGAAAAAATAGGATAAAAATTGATATTTCGATAAAATTATTCGTTTTTCTTGCTTTTTTCGGTCAAATCTCGATAAAGTAAGGAAAATTAAGGGAAAAAAAGAGGAAAAAATTGATATTTCGATAAAATTATTCGTTTTTCTTGGTTTTTTGCGGTCAAATCTCGTTTAAAGAGGAGAATGAAAGAAAAAAAGAGGAAAAAATTTGAATTTCGATAAAATTATTCGTTTTTCTTGCTTTTTTTGGACAATTCTCGATAAAATAAGGAAAATTAAGGGAAAAAAAGAGGAAAAAAATTGAAATTTCGCTAAAATTATTCGTTTTTCTTGCTTTTTTCGGTCAAATCTCGATAAAATAAGGAAAATTAAGGGAAAAAAAGAGGATAAAAATTGATATTTCGATAAAATTATTCGTTTTTCTTGCTTTTTTCGGTCAAATCTCGATAAAATAAGGAAAATAATGGAAAAAAGAGGTTTAAAATTGATATTTCGCTAAAATTTTTCGTTTTTCTTGTTTTTTCGGTCAAATCTCGATAAAATAAGGAAAATAATGGAAAAAAGAGGTTTAAAATTGATATTTCGCTAAAATTTTTCGTTTTTCTTGTTTTTTCGGTCAAATCTCGATAAAATGAGGAAAATTAAGGGAAAAAAAGAGGAAAAAAATTGAAATTTCGCTAAAATTATTCGTTTTTCTTGCTGTTTTCGGTCAAATCTCGATAAAATAAGGAAAATTAAGGGAAAAATATAGGATAAAAATTGATATTTCGCTAAAATTATTCGTTTTTCTTGCTTTTTTCGGTCAAATCTCTATAAAATAAGGAAAATTAAGGGAAAAAAATAGGATAAAAATTGATATTTCGCTAAAATTATTCGTTTTTCTTGCTTTTTTCGGTCAAATCTCTATAAAATAAGGAAAATTAAGGGGAAAAAATAGGATAAAAATTGATATTTCGATAAAATTATTCGTTTTTCTTGCTTTTTTCGGTCAAATCTCGATAAAGTAAGGAAAAGTAAGGGAAAAAAAGAGGAAAAAATTGATATTTCGATAAAATTATTCGTTTTTCTTGGTTTTTTGCTGTCAAATCTCGTTTAAAGAGGAGAATGAAAGAAAAAAAGAGGAAAAAATTTGAATTTCGATAAAATTATTCGTTTTTCTTGCTTTTTTTGGACAATTCTCGATAAAATAAGGAAAATTAAGGGAAAAAAAGAGGAAAAAAATTGATATTTCGATAAAATTATTCGTTTTTCTTGCTTTTTTCGGTCAAATCTCGATAAAGTAAGGAAAATTAAGGGAAAAAAAGAGGAAAAAATTGAAATTTCGCTAAAATTATTCGTTTTTCTTGCTTTTTTCGGTCAAATCTCGATAAAAGAAGGTAAATTAAGGGAAAAAAAGAGGAAAAAAATTGAAATTTCGCTAAAATTATTCGTTTTTCTTGCATTTTTCGGTCCAATCTCGATAAAATATGGAAAATTAAGGGAAACAAAGAGTAAAAAAATTGAAATTTCGCTAAAATTATTCGTTTTTCTTGCTTTTTTCGGTCAAATCTCGATAAAATGAGGAAAATTAAGGGAAAAAAAGAGGAAAACAATTGATATTTCGATAAAATTATTCGTTTTTCTTGATTTTTTCGGTCAAATCTCGATAAAATAAGGAAAATTAAGGGAAAAAAAGAGGAAAAAAATTGAAATTTCGCTAAAATTATTCGTTTTTCTTGCTTTTTTCGGTCAAATCTTGATAAAATGAGGAAAATTAAGGGAAAAAAGAGGTTTAAAATTGATATTTCGCTAAAATTTTTCGTTTTTCTTGTTTTTTCGGTCAAATCTCGATAAAATAAGGAAAATAATGGAAAAAAGAGGTTTAAAATTGATATTTCGCTAAAATTTTTCGTTTTTCTAGTTTTTTCGGTCAAATCTCGATAAAATAAGGAAAATAATGGAAAAAAGAGGTTTAAAATTGATATTTCGCTAAAATTTTTCGTTTTTCTTGTTTTTTCGGTCAAATCTCGATAAAATGAGGAAAATTAAGGGAAAAAAAGAGGAAAAAAATTGAAATTTCGCTAAAATTATTCGTTTTTCTTGCTGTTTTCGGTCAAATCTCGATAAAATAAGGAAAATTAAGGGAAAAAAAGAGGAAAAAAATTGAAATTTCGCTAAAATTATTCGTTTTTCTTGCTTTTTTTTGTCAAATCTCTATAAAATAAGGAAAATTAAGGGAAAAAATAGGATAAAAATTGATATTTCGATAAAATTATTCGTTTTTCTTGGTTTTTTGCGGTCAAATCTCGTTAAATGAGGAGAATGAAAGAAAAAAAGAGGAAAAATTTGAAATTTCGATAAAAATTATTCGTTTTTCTCGCTTTTTTTGATCAAATCTCGATAAAATAAGGAAAATTAAGGGAAAAAAAGAGGAAAAAATTGAAATTTCGCTAAAATTATTCGTTTTTCTTGCTTTTTTCGGTCAAATCTCGATAAAATAAGAAAAATTAAGGGAAGAAAGAGGATAATAATTGATATTTCGCTAAAATTATTCGTTTTTCTTGCTTTTTTTGGTCACATGTCGATAAAATAAGGAAAATTAAGGGAAAAAAAGAGGAAAAAAATTGAAATTTCGCTAAAATTATTCGTTTTTCTTGCTTTTTTCGGTCAAATCTCGATAAAATAAGGAAAATTAAGGGAAAAAAAGAGGTTAAAAATTGATATTTCGTTTAAATTATGCGTTCTTCTTGCTTTTTTCGTTCAAATCTCGATAAAATAAGTAAAATAAAGGGAAAAAAGAGGATAGAAATTGATATTTCGCAAAAATTATTCGTTTTTCTTGCTTTTTGCGGTCAATTCTCGATAAAATAAGGAAAATTCAGGAAAAAAAAAGAGGATAAAAATTGATATTTCGCTTAAATAATTCGTTTTTCTTGCTTTTTTCGGTCAAATCTCGATAAAATAAGGAAAATTAAGGGAAAAAAAGAGGAAAAAAATTGAAATTTCGCTAAAATTATTCGTTTTTCTTGCTTTTTTCGGTCAAATCTCTATAAAATAAGGAAAATTAAGGGAAAAAAATAGGATAAAAATTGATATTTCGATAAAATTATTCGTTTTTCTTGCTTTTTTCGGTCAAATCTCTATAAAAAAAGGAAAATTAAGGGAAAAAAATAGGATAAAAATTGATATTTCGCTAAAATTATTCGTTTTTCTTGCTTTTTTCGGTCAAATCTCTATAAAATAAGGAAAATTAAGGGGAAAAAATAGGATAAAAATTGATATTTCGATAAAATTATTCGTTTTTCTTGGTTTTTTGCGGTCAAATCTCGTTTAAAGAGGAGAATGAAAGAAAAAAAGAGGAAAAAATTTGAATTTCGATAAAATTATTCGTTTTTCTTGCTTTTTTTGGTCAATTCTCGATAAAATAAGGAAAATTAAGGGAAAAAAAGAGGAAAAAAATTGAAATTTCGCTAAAATTATTCGTTTTTCTTGCTTTTTTCGGTCAAATCTCGATAAAATAAGGAAAATTAAGGGAAAAAAAGAGGATAAAAATTGATATTTCGATAAAATTATTCGTTTTTCTTGCTTTTTTCGGTCAAATCTCGATAAAGTAAGGAAAATTAAGGGAAAAAAAGAGGAAAAAATTGAAATTTCGCTAAAATTATTCGTTTTTCTTGCTTTTTTCGTTCAAATCTCGATAAAAGAAGGTAAATTAAGGGAAAAAAGAAGGAAAAAAATTGAAATTTCGCTTAAATTATTCGTTTATCTTGCTTTTTTCGGTCCAATCTCGATAAAATAAGGAAAATTAAGGGAAAAAAAGAGTAAAAAAATTGAAATTTCGCTAAAATTATTCGTTTTTCTTGCTTTTTTCGGTCAAATCTCGATAAAATGAGGAAAATTAAGGGAAAAAAAGAGGAAAACAATTGATATTTCGATAAAATTATTCGTTTTTCTTGATTTTTTCGGTCAAATCTCGATAAAATAAGGAAAATTAAGGGAAAAAAAGAGGAAAAAAATTGAAATTTCGCTAAAATTATTCGTTTTTCTTGCTTTTTTCGGTCAAATCTCGATAAAAAGAGGAAAAATAAGGGAAAAAAAGGATAAAGATTGATATTTTGATAAAATTATTCGTTTTTCTTGCTATTTTCGGTCAAATATCGATAAAATATGGAAAATTAAGGGAAAAAAGAGGTTTAAAATTGATATTTCGCTAAAATTTTTCGTTTTTCTTGTTTTTTCGGTCAAATCTCGATAAAATAAGGAAAATAATGGAAAAAAGAGGTTTAAAATTGATATTTCGCTAAAATTTTTCGTTTTTCTTGTTTTTTTCGGTTAAATCTCGATAAAATAAGGAAAATAATGGAAAAAAGAGGTTTAAAATTGATATTTCGCTAAAATTATTCGTTTTTCTTGTTTTTTCGGTCAAATCTCGATAAAATGAGGAAAATTAAGGGAAAAAAAGAGGAAAAAAATTGAAATTTCGCTAAAATTATTCGTTTTTTTTGCTGTTTTCGGTCAAATCTCGATAAAATAAGGAAAATTAAGGGAAAAAAAGAGGAAAAAAATTGAAATTTCGCTAAAATTATTCGTTTTTCTTGCTTTTTTCGGTCAAATCTCTATAAAATAAGGAAAATTAAGGGAAAAAATAGGATAAAAATTGATATTTCGATAAAATTATTCGTTTTTCTTGGTTTTTTGCGGTCAAATCTCGTTAAATGAGGAGAATGAAAGAAAAAAAGAGGAAAAATTTGAAATTTCGATAAAATTATTCGTTTTTCTTGCTTTTTTCGGTCAAATCTCTATAAAATAAGGAAAATTAAGGGAAAAAATAGGATAAAAATTGATATTTCGATAAAATTATTCGTTTTTCTTGGTTTTTTGCGGTCAAATCTCGTTAAATGATGAGAATGAAAGAAAAAAAGAGGAAAAAATTGAAATTTCGCTAAAATATTTCGTTTTTCTTGCTGTTTTCGGTCAAATCTCGATAAAATAAGGAAAATTAAGGGAAAAAAAGAGGTTAAAAATTGATATTTCGTTTAAATTATGCGTTTTTCTTGCTTTTTTCGTTCAAATCTCGATAAAATAAGTAAAATAAAGGGAAAAAAGAGGATAGAAATTGATATTTCGCAAAAATTATTCGTTTTTCTTGCTTTTTGCGGTCAAATCTCGATAAAATAAGGAAAATTAAGGGAAAAAAAGAGGAAAAAAATTGAAATTTCTCTAAAATTATTCGTTTTTCTTGCTTTTTTCGGTCAAATCTCGATAAAATAATGAAAATTAAGAGAAAAAAAGAGGAAAAAAATTGAAATTTCGCTTAAATTATTCGTTTTTCTTGCTTTTTTCGGTCAAATCTCGATAAAATAAGGAAAATTAAGGGAAAAAAAGAGGATAAAAATTGATATTTCGTTAAAATTATTCGTTTTTCTTGGTTTTTTTGGTCAAATTCGTTAAATGAGGAGAATGAAGGAAAAAAAGAGGAATAAATTTGAAATTTCGCTAAAATTATTCGTTTTTCTTGCTTTTTTTGGTCATATCTCGATAAAATAAGGAAAATTAAGGGAAAAAAAGAGGAAAAAAATTGAAATTTCGCTAAAATTATTCGTTTTTCTTGCTTTTTTCGGTCTAATCTCGATAAAATAAGGAAAATTAAGGGAAAAATGAGGATAAAAATTGATATTTCGCTAAAATTATTCGTTTTTCTTGCTTTTTTTGGTCAAATCTCGATAAAATAAGGAAAATTAAGGGAAAAAAGGAGGAAGAAAATTGAAATTTCGCTAAAATTATTCGTTCTTCTTGCTTTTTTCGGTCAAATCTCGATAAAATAAGGAAAATTAAGGGAAAAAAAAGAGGAAAAAAATTGAAATTTCGCTAAAATTACTCGTTTTTCTTGCTTTTTTCGGTCAAATCTCGTTAAATGAGGAGAATGAAGGAAAAAAAGAGGAAAAAATTTGAAATTTCGCTAAAATTATTCGTTTTTCTTGCTTTTTTTGGTCAAATCTCGATAAAATAAGGAAAATTAAGGGAAAAAAGAGGAAAAAAATTGAAATTTCGCTAAAAATATTCGTTTTTCTTGCTTTTTTCGGTCCAATCTCGATAAGATAAGGAAAATTAAGTGAAAAATGAGGATAAAAATTTATATTTCGCTAAAATTATTCGTTTTTCTTGCTTTTTTTTGGTCAAATCTCGATAAAATAAGGAAAATTAAGGGAAAAAAGGAGGAAAAAAATTGAAATTTCGCTAAAATTATTCGTTCTTCTTGCTTTTTTCGGTCAAATCTCGATAAAATAAGGAAAATTAAGGGAAAAAAAGAGGAAAAAAATTGAAATTTCGCTTAAATTATTCGTTTTTCTTGCTTTTTTCGGTCAAATCTCGATAAAATAAGGAAAATTAAGGGAATAAAAGAGGATAAAAATTGATATTTCGATAAAATTATTCGTTTTTCTTGGTTTTTTCGGTCAAATCTCGATAAAGTAAGGAAAATTAAGGGAAAAAAAGAGGAAAAAATTGAAATTTCGCTAAAATTATTCGTTTTTCTTGCTTTTTTCGGTCAAATCTCGATAAAATAAGGAAAATTAAGGGAAAAAAAGAGTAAAAAAATTGAAATTTCGCTAAAATTATTCGTTTTTCTTGCTTTTTTCGGTCAAATCTCGATAAAATGAGGAAAATTAAGGGAAAAAAAGAGGAAAACAATTGATATTTCGATAAAATTATTCGTTTTTCTTGATTTTTTCGGTCAAATCTCGATAAAATAAGGAAAATTAAGGGAAAAAAAAGAGGAAAAAAATTGAAATTTCGCTAAAATTATTCGTTTTTCTTGCTTTTTTCGGTCAAATCTCGTTAAATGAGGAGAATGAAGGAAAAAAAGAGGAAAAAATTTGAAATTTCGCTAAAATTATTCGTTTTTCTTGCTTTTTTTGGTCGCTAAAATTATTCGTTTTTCTTGCTTTTTTTGGTCACATCTCGATAAAATAAGGAAAATTAAGGGAAAAAAAGAGGAAAAAAACTGAAATTTCGCTAAAATTATTCGTTTTTCTTGCTTTTTTCGGTCAAATTTCGATAAAATAAGGAAAATTAAGGGAAAAAAAAGAGGAAAAAAATTGAAATTTCGCTAAAATTATTCGTTTTTCTTGCTTTTTTCGGTCAAATCTCGATAAAATAAGGAAAATTAAGGGAAAAAAAGAGGTTAAAAATTGATATTTCGTTTAAATTATGCGTTTTTCTTGCTTTTTTCGTTCAAATCTCGATAAAATAAGTAAAATAAAGGGAAAAAAGAGGATAGAAATTGATATTTCGCAAAAATTATTCGTTTTTCTTGCTTTTTGCGGTCAAATCTCGATAAAATAAGGAAAATTAAGGGAAAAAAAAGAGGAAAAAAATTGAAATTTTTCCTTTAAAATTATTCGTTTTTCTTGCTTTTTTCGGTCAAATCTCGATAAAATAAGTAAAATAAAGGGAAAAAAGAGGATAGAAATTGATATTTCGCAAAAATTATTCGTTTTTCTTGCTTTTTGCGGTCAAATCTCGATAAAATAAGGAAAATTAAGGGAAAAAAAGAGGAAAAAAATTGAAATTTCTCTAAAATTATTCGTTTTTCTTGCATTTTTCGGTCAAATCTCGATAAAATAATGAAAATTAAGAGAAAAAAAAGAGGAAAAAAATTGAAATTTCGCTTAAATTATTCGTTTTTCTTGCTTTTTTCGGTCAAATCTCGATAAAATAAGGAAAATTAAGGGAAAAAAAGAGGATAAAAATTGATATTTCGCTAAAATTACTCGTTTTTCTTGCTTTTTTCGGTCAAATCTCGTTAAATGAGGAGAATGAAGGAAAAAAAGAGGAAAAAATTTGAAATTTCGCTAAAATTATTCGTTTTTCTTGCTTTTTTTGGTCAAATCTCGATAAAATAAGGAAAATTAAGGGAAAAAAGAGGAAAAAAATTGAAATTTCGCTAAAAATATTCGTTTTTCTTGCTTTTTTCGGTCCAATCTCGATAAGATAAGGAAAATTAAGTGAAAAATGAGGATAAAAATTTATATTTCGCTAAAATTATTCGTTTTTCTTGCTTTTTTTTGGTCAAATCTCGATAAAATAAGGAAAATTAAGGGAAAAAAGGAGGAAAAAAATTGAAATTTCGCTAAAATTATTCGTTCTTCTTGCTTTTTTCGGTCAAATCTCGATAAAATAAGGAAAATTAAGGGAAAAAAAGAGGAAAAAAATTGAAATTTCGCTTAAATTATTCGTTTTTCTTGCTTTTTTCGGTCAAATCTCGATAAAATAAGGAAAATTAAGGGAATAAAAGAGGATAAAAATTGATATTTCGATAAAATTATTCGTTTTTCTTGGTTTTTTCGGTCAAATCTCGATAAAGTAAGGAAAATTAAGGGAAAAAAAGAGGAAAAAATTGAAATTTCGCTAAAATTATTCGTTTTTCTTGCTTTTTTCGGTCAAATCTCGATAAAATAAGGAAAATTAAGGGAAAAAAAGAGTAAAAAAATTGAAATTTCGCTAAAATTATTCGTTTTTCTTGCTTTTTTCGGTCAAATCTCGATAAAATGAGGAAAATTAAGGGAAAAAAAGAGGAAAACAATTGATATTTCGATAAAATTATTCGTTTTTCTTGATTTTTTCGGTCAAATCTCGATAAAATAAGGAAAATTAAGGGAAAAAAAAGAGGAAAAAAATTGAAATTTCGCTAAAATTATTCGTTTTTCTTGCTTTTTTCGGTCAAATCTCGTTAAATGAGGAGAATGAAGGAAAAAAAGAGGAAAAAATTTGAAATTTCGCTAAAATTATTCGTTTTTCTTGCTTTTTTTGGTCGCTAAAATTATTCGTTTTTCTTGCTTTTTTTGGTCACATCTCGATAAAATAAGGAAAATTAAGGGAAAAAAAGAGGAAAAAAACTGAAATTTCGCTAAAATTATTCGTTTTTCTTGCTTTTTTCGGTCAAATTTCGATAAAATAAGGAAAATTAAGGGAAAAAAAAGAGGAAAAAAATTGAAATTTCGCTAAAATTATTCGTTTTTCTTGCTTTTTTCGGTCAAATCTCGATAAAATAAGGAAAATTAAGGGAAAAAAAGAGGTTAAAAATTGATATTTCGTTTAAATTATGCGTTTTTCTTGCTTTTTTCGTTCAAATCTCGATAAAATAAGTAAAATAAAGGGAAAAAAGAGGATAGAAATTGATATTTCGCAAAAATTATTCGTTTTTCTTGCTTTTTGCGGTCAAATCTCGATAAAATAAGGAAAATTAAGGGAAAAAAAAGAGGAAAAAAATTGAAATTTTTCCTTTAAAATTATTCGTTTTTCTTGCTTTTTTCGGTCAAATCTCGATAAAATAAGGAAAATTAAGGGAAAAAAAGAGGTTAAAAATTGATATTTCGTTTAAATTTTGCCTTTTTCTTGCTTTTTTCGTTCAAATCTCGATAAAATAAGTAAAATAAAGGGAAAAAAGAGGATAGAAATTGATATTTCGCTTAAATTATTCGTTTTTCTTGCTTTTTGCGGTCAAATCTCGATAAAATAAGGAAAATTAAGGGAAAAAAAGAGGAAAAAAATTGAAATTTCTCTAAAATTATTCGTTTTTCTTGCATTTTTCGGTCAAATCACGATAAAATAATGAAAATTAAGAGAAAAAAAAGAGGAAAAAAATTGAAATTTCGCTTAAATTATTCGTTTTTCTTACTTTTTTCGGTCAAATCTCGATAAAATAAGGAAAATTAAGGGAAAAAAAGAGGATAAAAATTGATATTTCGTTAAAATTATTCGTTTTTCTTGGTTTTTTTGGTCAAATTCGTTAAATGAGGAGAATGAAGGAAAAAAAGAGGAATAAATTTGAAATTTCGCTAAAATTATTCGTTTTTCTTGCTTTTTACTTTCTCCATATACGAAGTATAGAGAAAGGATTGTTTTCATGAAAAAATTCGACTTCGAGATTTCAACGGAAATACATGTTTTGGGGTCCCTAGAACACGTTTTGACCATTTTCGGAATGATGTCTGTGTGTATGTGTGTGTGTGTGTGTGTGTGTGTGTGTGTGTGTGTGTGTGTGTGTGTGATAGTGGACGCTCTAACGTGAAAACTATTGGTCGTATCAACACCAAACTTCATATATAGTACTGTGGTGTGTGCTGTCAGAGTTGATTAGGTTTTGGAGTAAATCGGTCAACCGAAAGTCGAGCTTTATTCATTAAAGCTCATTTCCGGTTTTCATAATATCTCCATAAATATGATATATACGTATATTGTATTACTTGTAAAAGTTTTAGATAATGTAATTTACTATAACTTTAGTACTTAAAATATTTTTGTATCACCGGTTGATTAGGAGTTATTCGAGAAACACTGATAAACCGGAAGAAGATGATTATGTACTTTGTGGGCGCTCTAACATGAAAACTATTTGGCGGATCAACACCAAATTTCATATGTAGTACTTCTATTACAGTTTTTAGAGTTGATTAGTTTTTGGAGTAAATCGGTTAACCGGAAGTTGAGCTTCATTCTTCAAAGCTCATTTCCGGTTTTCAAAATATCTCCACAAATATGATATTTAGGTAAATACTATTATTTATAAATGTTTTAGAAAATGTAATTTACTATAACTTTTGTATGAAACATATTTTCGTATCACTGATTGTTTAGGAGTTATTCCTGAAATACTGATAAACCGGAAGTTTCTGATTATGTACTTTGTGGGCGCTCTGGGCTCTATGGGCGAAAGGCCAGTTTCATCGTTTTTCATCCAGCATGCCCCGAACAACATTATTTATAATGTTCAGAGTTCGAAATTACTGTCGTAGATATGTATTTACATCTTATATATGGAGAAAGTCATGTGCTGGCCACATCAGATTTTTTTGGTCATATCTCGATAAAATAAGGAAAATTAAGGGAAAAAAAGAGGAAAATAATTGAAATTTCGCTAAAATTATTCGTTTTTCTTGCTTTTTTCGGTCTTATCTCGATAAAATAAGGAAAATTAAGGGAAAAATGAGGATAAAAATTGATATTTCGCTAAAATTATTCGTTTTTCTTGCTTTTTTTGGTCAAATCTCGATAAAATAAGGAAAATTAAGGGAAAAAAGGAGAAAGAAAATTGAAATTTCGCTAAAATTATTCGTTCTTCTTGCTTTTTTGGTCAAATCTCGATAAAATAAGGAAAATTAAGGGAAAAAAAAGAGGAAAAAAATTGAAATTTCGCTAAAATTATTCGTTTTTCTTGCTTTTTTCGGTCAAATCTCGTTAAATGAGGAGAATGAAGGAAAAAAAGAGGAAAAAATTTGAAATTTCGCTAAAATTATTCGTTTTTCTTGCTTTTTTTGGTCAAATCTCGATAAAATAAGGAAAATTAAGGGAAAAAAGAGGAAAAAAATTGAAATTTCGCTAAAAATATTCGTTTTTCTTGCTCTTTTCGGTCCAATCTCGATAAGATAAGGAAAATTAAGTGAAAAATGAGGATAAAAATTTATATTTCGCTAAAATTATTCGTTTTTCTTGCTTTGTTTTGGTCAAATCTCGATAAAATAAGGAAAATTAAGGGAAAAAAGGAGGAAAAAAATTGAAATTTCGCTAAAATTATTCGTTCTTCTTGCTTTTTTCGGTCAAATCTCGATAAAATAAGGAAAATTAAGGGAAAAAAAGAGGAAAAAAATTGAAATTTCGCTAAAATTATTCGTTTTTTTTGCTGTTTTCGGTCAAATCTCGATAAAATAAGGAAAATTAAGGGAAAAAAAGAGGTTAAAAATTGATATTTCGCTTAAATTAAGCGTTTTTCTTGCTTTTTTCGTTCAAATCTCGCTAAAATAAGTAAAATAAAGGGAAAAAAGAGGATAGAAATTGATATTTCGCAAAAATTATTCGTTTTTCATGCTTTTTGCGGTCAAATCTCGATAAAATAAGGAAAATTAAGGGAAAAAAAGAGGAAAAAAATTGAAATTTCGCAAAAATTATTCGTTTTTCTTGCTTTTTTCGGTCAAATCTCGATAAAATAAGGAAAATTAAGGGAAAAAAAGAGGAAAAAAATTGAAATTTCGCTTAAATTATTCGTTTTTCTTGCTTTTTTCGGTCAAATCTCGATAAAATAAGGAAAATTAAGGGAATAAAAGAGGATAAAAATTGATATTTCGATAAAATTATTCGTTTTTCTTGGTTTTTTCGGTCAAATCTCGATAAAGTAAGGAAAATTAAGGGAAAAAAAGAGGAAAAAATTGAAATTTCGCTAAAATTATTCGTTTTTCTTGCTTTTTTCGGTCAAATCTCGATAAAATAAGGAAAATTAAGGGAAAAAAAGAGTAAAAAAATTGAAATTTCGCTAAAATTATTCGTTTTTCTTGCTTTTTTCGGTCAAATCTCGATAAAATAAGGAAAATTAAGGGAAAAAAAGAGGAAAAAAATTGAAATTTCGCTAAAATTATACGTTTTTCTTGCTTTTTTCGGTCAAATCTCGATAAAATGAGGAAAAATAAGGGAAAAAAAGGATAAAGATTGATAATTCGATAAAATTATTCGTTTTTCTTGCTTTTTTCGGTCAAATCTCGATAAAGTAAGGAAAATTAAGGGAAAAAAAGAGGAAAAAAATTGAAATTTCGCTAAAATTATTCGTTTTTCTTGCTTTTTTCGGTCTAATCTCGATAAAATAAGGAAAATTAAGGGAAAAATGAGGATAAAAATTGATATTTCTGTAAAATTATTCGTTTTTCTTGCTTTTTTTGGTCAAATCTCGATAAAATAAGGAAAATTAAGGGAAAAAAGGAGGAAAAAAATTGAAATTTCGCTAAAATTATTCGTTCTTCATGCTTTTTTCGGTCAAATCTCGATAAAATAAGGTAAATTAAGGGAAAAAAAAGAGGAAAAAAATTGAAATTTCGCTAAAATTATTCGTTTTTCTTGCTTTTTTCAGTCAAATCTCGTTAAATGAGGAGAATGAAGGAAAAAAAGAGGAAAAAATTTGAAATTTCGCTAAAATTATTCGTTTTTCTTGCTTTTTTTGGTCAAATCTCGATAAAATAAGGAAAATTAAGGGAAAAAAGAGGAAAAAAATTGAAATTTCGCTAAAATTATTCGTTTTTCTTGCTTTTTTCGGTCCAATCTCGATAAGATAAGGAAAATTAAGTGAAAAATGAGGATAAAAATTTATATTTCGCTAAAATTATTCGTTTTTCTTGCTTTTTTTTGGTCAAATCTCGATAAAATAAGGAAAATTAAGGGAAAAAAGGAGGAAAAAAATTGAAATTTCGCTAAAATTATTCGTTCTTCTTGCTTTTTTCGGTCAAATCTCGATAAAATAAGGAAAATTAAGGGAAAAAAAGAGGAAAAAAATTGATATTTCGCAAAAATTATTCGTTTTTCTTGCTTTTTTCGTTCAAATCTCTATAAAATAAGGAAAATTAAGGGAAAAAAAGAGGAAAAAAATTGAAATTTCGCAAAAATTATTCGTTCTTCTTGCTTTTTTCGGTCAAATCTCGATAAAATAAGGAAAATTAAGGGAAAAAAAGAGGAAAAAAATTGAAATTTCGCTAAAATTATTCGTTTTTTTTGCTGTTTTCGGTCAAATCTCGATAAAATAAGGAAAATTAAGGGAAAAAAAGAGGTTAAAAATTGATATTTCGCTTAAATTATGCGTTTTTCTTGCTTTTTTCGTTCAAATCTCGATAAAATAAGTAAAATAAAGGGAAAAAAGAGGATAGAAATTGATATTTCGCAAAAATTATTCGTTTTTCATGCTTTTTGCGGTCAAATCTCGATAAAATAAGGAAAATTAAGGGAAAAAAAGAGGAAAAAAATTGAAATTTCGCAAAAATTATTCGTTTTTCTTGCTTTTTTCGGTCAAATCTCGATAAAATAAGGAAAATTAAGGGAAAAAAAGAGGAAAAGAATTGAAATTTCGCTTAAATTATTCGTTTTTCTTGCTTTTTTCGGTCAAATCTCGATAAAATAAGGAAAATTAAGGGAATAAAAGAGGATAAAAATTGATATTTCGATAAAATTATTCGTTTTTCTTGGTTTTTTCGGTCAAATCTCGATAAAGTAAAGAAAATTAAGGGAAAAAAAGAGGAAAAAATTGAAATTTCGCTAAAATTATTCGTTTTTCTTGCTTTTTTCGGTCAAATCTCGATAAAATAAGGAAAATTAAGGGAAAAAAAGAGTAAAAAAATTGAAATTTCGCTAAAATTATTCGTTTTTCTTGCTTTTTTCGGTCAAATCTCGATAAAATAAGGAAAATTAAGGGAAAAAAAGAGGAAAAAAATTGAAATTTCGCTAAAATTATTCGTTTTTCTTGCTTTTTTCGGTCAAATCTCGATAAAATGAGGAAAATTAAGGGAAAAAAGAGGTTAAAAATTGATATTTCGTATAAATTATGCGTTTTTCTTGCTTTTTTCGTTCAAATCTCGATAAAATAAGTAAAATAAAGGGAGAAAAGAGGATAGAAATTGATATTTCGCAAAAATTATTCGTTTTTCTTGCTTTTTGCGGTCAAATCTCGATAAAATAAGGAAAATTAAGGGAAAAAAAAGAGGAAAAAAATTGAAATTTTTCCTTTAAAATTATTCGTTTTTCTTGCTTTTTTCGGTCAAATCTCGATAAAATAAGGAAAATTAAGGGAAAAAAAGAGGTTAAAAATTGATATTTCGTTTAAATTTTGCCTTTTTCTTGCTTTTTTCGTTCAAATCTCGATAAAATAAGTAAAATAAAGGGAAAAAAGAGGATAGAAATTGATATTTCGCAAAAATTATTCGTTTTTCTTGCTTTTTGCGGTCAAATCTCGATAAAATAAGGAAAATTAAGGGAAAAAAAGAGGAAAAAAATTGAAATTTCTCTAAAATTATTCGTTTTTCTTGCATTTTTTGGTCAAATCTCGATAAAATAATGAAAATTAAGAGAAAAAAAAGAGGAAAAAAATTGAAATTTCGCTTAAATTATTCGTTTTTCTTGCTTTTTTCGGTCAAATCTCGATAAAATAAGGAAAATTAAGGGAAAAAAAGAGGATAAAAATTGATATTTCGTTAAAATTATTCGTTTTTCTTGGTTTTTTTGGTCAAATTCGTTAAATGAGGAGAATGAAGGAAAAAAAGAGGAATAAATTTGAAATTTCGCTATAATTATTCGTTTTTCTTGCTTTTTACTTTCTCCATATACGAAGTATAGAGAAAGTATTGTTTTCATGAAAAAATTCGACTTCGAGATTTCAACGGAAATACATGTTTTGGGGTCCCTAGAACACGTTTTGACCATTTTCGGAATGATGTCTGTGTGTATGTGTGTGTGTGTGTGTGTGTGTGTGTGTGTGTGTGTGTGTGTGTGATAGTGGACGCTCTAACGTGAAAACTATTGGTCGTATCAACACCAAACTTCATATATAGTACTGTGGTGTGTGCTGTCAGAGTTGATTAGGTTTTGGAGTAAATCGGTCAACCGAAAGTCGAGCTTTATTCATTAAAGCTCATTTCCGGTTTTCATAATATCTCCATAAATATGATATATACGTATATTGTATTACTTATAAAAGTTTTAGATAATGTAATTTACTATAACTTTAGTACTTAAAATATTTTTGTATCACCGGTTGATTAGGAGTTATTCGAGAAACACTGATAAACCGGAAGAAGATGATTATGTACTTTGTGGGCGCTCTAACATGAAAACTATTTGGCGGATCAACACCAAATTTCATATGTAGTACTTCTATTACAGTTTTTAGAGTTGATTAGTTTTTGGAGTAAATCGGTTAACCGGAAGTTGAGCTTCATTCTTCAAAGCTCATTTCCGGTTTTCAAAATATCTCCACAAATATGATATTTAGGTAAATACTATTATTTATAAATGTTTTAGAAAATGTAATTTACTATAACTTTTGTATGAAACATATTTTCGTATCACTGATTGTTTAGGAGTTATTCCTGAAATACTGATAAACCGGAAGTTTCTGATTATGTACTTTGTGGGCGCTCTGGGCTCTATGGGCGAAAGGCCAGTTTCATCGTTTTTCATCCAGCATGCCCCGAACAACATTATTTATAATGTTCAGAGTTCGAAATTACTGTCGTAGATATGTATTTACATCTTATATATGGAGAAAGTCATGTGCTGGCCACATCAGATTTTTTTGGTCATATCTCGATAAAATAAGGAAAATTAAGGGAAAAAAAGAGGAAAATAATTGAAATTTCGCTAAAATTATTCGTTTTTCTTGCTTTTTTTCGGTCTTATCTCGATAAAATAAGGAAAATTAAGGGAAAAATGAGGATAAAAAATTGATATTTCGCTAAAATTATTCGTTTTTCTTGCTTTTTTTGGTCAAATCTCGATAAAATAAGGAAAATTAAGGGAAAAAAGGAGAAAGAAAATTGAAATTTCGCTAAAATTATTCGTTCTTCTTGCTTTTTTTCGGTCAAATCTCGATAAAATAAGGAAAATTAAGGGAAAAAAAAGAGGAAAAAAATTGAAATTTCGCTAAAATTATTCGTTTTTCTTGCTTTTTTCGGTCAAATCTCGTTAAATGAGGAGAATGAAGGAAAAAAAGAGGAAAAAATTTGAAATTTCGCTAAAATTATTCGTTTTTCTTGCTTTTTTTGGTCAAATCTCGATAAAATAAGGAAATTAAGGGAAAAAAGAGGAAAAAAAATTGAAATTTCGCTAAAAATATTCGTTTTTCTTGCTCTTTTTGGTCCAATCTCGATAAGATAAGGAAAATTAAGTGAAAAATGAGGATAAAAATTTATATTTCGCTAAAATTATTCGTTTTTCTTGCTTTTTTTTGGTCAAATCTCGATAAAATAAGGAAAATTAAGGGAAAAAAGGAGGAAAAAAATTGAAATTTCGCAAAAATTATTCGTTCTTCTTGCTTTTTTCGGTCAAATCTCGATAAAATAAGGAAAATTAAGGGAAAAAAAGAGGAAAAAAATTGAAATTTCGCTAAAATTATTCGTTTTTTTTGCTGTTTTCGGTCAAATCTCGATAAAATAAGGAAAATTAAGGGAAAAAAAGAGGTTAAAAATTGATATTTCGCTTAAATTAAGCGTTTTTCTTGCTTTTTTCGTTCAAATCTCGCTAAAATAAGTAAAATAAAGGGAAAAAAGAGGATAGAAATTGATATTTCGCAAAAATTATTCGTTTTTCATGCTTTTTGCGGTCAAATCTCGACAAAATAATGAAAATTAAGGGAAAAAAAGAGGAAAAAAATTGAAATTTCGCTTAAATTATTCGTTTTTCTTGCTTTTTTCGGTCAAATCTCGATAAAATAAGGAAAATTAAGGGAATAAAAGAGGATAAAAATTGATATTTCGATAAAATTATTCGTTTTTCTTGGTTTTTTCGGTCAAATCTCGATAAAGTAAGGAAAATTAAGGGAAAAAAAGAGGAAAAAATTGAAATTTCGCTAAAATTATTCGTTTTTCTTGCTTTTTTTCGGTCTAATCTCGATAAAATAAGGAAAATTAAGGGAAAAATGAGGATAAAAATTGATATTTCTGTAAAATAATTCGTTTTTCTTGCTTTTTTTGGTCAAATCTCGATAAAATAAGGTAAATTAAGGGAAAAAAAAGAGGAAAAAAATTGAAATAACGCTAAAATTATTCGTTTTTCTTGCTTTTTTCAGTCAAATCTCGTTAAATGAGGAGAATGAAGGAAAAAAAGAGGAAAAAATTTGAAATTTCGCTAAAATTATTCGTTTTTCTTGCTTTTTTTGGTCAAATCTCGATAAAATAAGGAAAATTAAGGGAAAAAAGAGGAAAAAAATTGAAATTTCGCTAAAATTATTCGTTTTTCTTGCTTTTTTCGGTCCAATCTCGATAAGATAAGGAAAATTAAGTGAAAAATGAGGATAAAAATTTATATTTCGCTAAAATTATTCGTTTTTCTTGCTTTTTTTTGGTCAAATCTCGATAAAATAAGGAAAATTAAGGGAAAAAAGGAGGAAAAAAATTGAAATTTCGCTAAAATTATTCGTTCTTCTTGCTTTTTTCGGTCAAATCTCGATAAAATAAGGAAAATTAAGGGAAAAAAGAGGAAAAAAATTGAAATTTCGCTAAAATTATTCGTTTTTCTTGCTTTTCTCGGTCCAATCTCGATAAGATAAGGAAAATTAAGTGAAAAATGAGGATAAAAATTTATATTTCGCTAAAATTATTCGTTTTTCTTGCTTTTTTTTGGTCAAATCTCGATAAAATAAGGAAAATTAAGGGAAAAAAGGAGGAAAAAAATTGAAATTTCGCTAAAATTATTCGTTCTTCTTGCTTTTTTCGGTCAAATCTCGATAAAATAAGGAAAATTAAGGGAAAAAAAGAGGAAAAAAATTGAAATTTCGCTAAAATTATTCGTTTTTTTTGCTGTTTTCGGTCAAATCTCGTTAAAATAAGGAAAATTAAGGGAAAAAAAGAGGTTAAAAATTGATATTTCGCTTAAATTATGCGTTTTTCTTGCTTTTTTCGTTCAAATCTCGATAAAATAAGTAAAATAAAGGGAAAAACGAGGATAGAAATTGATATTTCGCAAAAATTATTCGTTTTTCTTGCTTTTTGCGGTCAAATCTCGATAAAATAAGGAAAATTAATGGGAAAAAAGAGGAAAAAAATTGAAATTTCGCAAAAATTATTCGTTTTTCTTGCTTTTTTCGGTCAAATCTCTATAAAATAAGGAAAATTAAGGGAAAAAAAGAGGAAAAAAATTGAAATTTCGCTTAAATTATTCGTTTTTCTTGCTTTTTTCGGTCAAATCTCGATAAAATAAGGAAAATTAAGGGAAAAAAAGAGGATAAAAATTGATATTTCGATAAAATTATTCGTTTTTCTTGGTTTTTTCGGTCAAATCTCGATAAAGTAAGGAAAATTAAGGGAAAAAAAGAGGAAAAAATTGAAATTTCGCTAAAATTATTCGTTTTTCTTGCTTTTTTCGGTCAAATCTCGATTAAATAAGGAAAATTAAGGGAAAAAAAGAGTAAAAAAATTGAAATTTCGCTAAAATTATTCGTTTTTTTTGCTTTTTTCGGTCAAATCTCGATAAAATGAGGAAAATTAAGGGAAAAAAGAGGAAAACAATTGATATTTCGATAAAATTATTCGTTTTTCTTGATTTTTTCGGTCAAATCTCGATAAAATAAGGAAAATTAAGGGAAAAAAAGGGGAAAAAAATTGAAATTTCGCTAAAATTATTCGTTTTTCTTGCTTTTTTCGGTCAAATCTCGATAAAATGAGGAAAAATAAGGGAAAAAAAGGATAAAGATTGATATTTCGATAAAATTATTCGTTTTTCTTGCTTTTTTCGGTCAAATCTCGATAAAGTAAGGAAAATTAAGGGAAAAAAAGAGGAAAAAAATTGAAATTTCGCTAAAATTATTCGTTTTTCTTGCTTTTTGCGGTCAAATCTCGATAAAATAAGGAAAATTAAGGGGAAAAAAGAGGAAAAAAATTGAAATTTCGCAAAAATTATTCGTTTTTCTTGCTTTTTTCGGTCAAATCTCTATAAAATAAGGAAAATTAAGGGAGAAAAAGAGGAAAAAAATTGAAATTTCGCTTAAATTATTCGTTTTTCTTGCTTTTTTCGGTCAAATCTCGATAAAATAAGGAAAATTAAGGGAAAAAAAGAGGATAAAAATTGATATTTCGATAAAATTATTCGTTTTTCTTGATTTTTTCGGTCAAATCTCGATAAAATGAGGAAAAATAAGGGAAAAAAAGGATAAAGATTGATATTTCGATAAAATTATTCGTTTTTCTTGCTTTTTTCGGTCAAATCTCGATAAAGTAAGGAATATTAAGGGAAAAAGAGAGGAAAAAAATTGAAATTTCGCTAAAATTATTCGTTTTTCTTGCTTTTTTCGGTCAAATCTCGATAAAATGAGGAAAATTAAGGGAAAAAAAGGATAAAAATTGATATTTCGCTAAAATTATTCGTTTTTCTTGTTTTTTCGGTCAAATCTCGATAAAATAAAGAAAATTAAGGGAAAAAAAGGTTTAAAATTGATATTTCGCTAAAATTTTTCGTTTTTCTTGTGTTTTCGGTCAAATCTCGATAAAACAAGGAAAATAATGAAAAAGAGGTTTAAAATTGATATTTCGCTAAAATTTTTCGTTTTTCTTGCTTTTTTCGTTCAAATCTCGATAAAATAAGTAAAATAAAGGGAAAAAAGAGGATAGAAATTGATATTTCGCAAAAATTATTCGTTTTTCTTGCTTTTTGCGGTCAAATCTCGATAAAATAATGAAAATTAAGGGAAAAAAAGAGGAAAAAAATTGAAATTTCGCTAAAATTATTCGTTTTTCTTGCTTTTTTCGGTCAAATCTCTATAAAATAAGGAAAATTAAGGGAAAAAATAGGATAAAAATTGATATTTCGATAAAATTATTCGTTTTTCTTGGTTTTTTGCGGTCAAATCTCGTTAAATGAGGAGAATGAAAGAAAAAAAGAGGAAAAATTTGAAATTTCTATAAAATTATTCGTTTTTCTTGCTTTTTTTGATCAAATCTCGATAAAATAAGGGAAATTAAGGGAAAAAAAGAGGAAAAAAATTGAAATTTCGCTAAAATTATTCGTTTTTCTTGCTTTTTTCGGTCAAATCTCGATAAAATAAGGAAAATTAAGGGAAGAAAGAGGATAAAAATTGATATATCGCTAAAATTATTCGTTTTTCTTGCTTTTTTTGGTCACATCTCGATAAAATAAGGAAAATAAAGGGAAAAAAGAGGATAGAAATTGAAATTTCGCAAAAATTATTCGTTTTTCTTGCTTTTTGTGGTCAAATCTCGATAAAATAAGGAAAATTAAGGGAAAAAAAGAGGAAAAAAATTGAAATTTCGCTAAAATTATTCGTTATTCTTGCTTTTTTCGGTCAAATCTCGATAAAATAATGAAAATTAAGAGAAAAAAAGAGGAAAAAAATTGAAATTTCGCTTAAATTATTCGTTTTTCTTGCTTTTTTCGATCAAATCTCGATAAAATAAGGAAAATTAAGGGAAAAAAAGAGGATGAAAATTGATATTTCGATAAAATTATTCGTTTTTCTTGGTTTTTTTGGTCAAATTCGTTAAATGAGGAGAATGAAGGAAAAAAAGAGGAATAAATTTGAAATTTCGCTAAAATTATTCGTTTTTCTTGCTTTTTTTGGTCAAATCTCGATAAAATAAGGAAAATTAAGGGATAAAAAGAGGAAAAAAACTGAAATTTCGCTAAAATTATTGGTTTTTCTTGCTTTTTTCGGTCTAATCTCGATAAAATAAGGAAAATTAAGGGAAAAAAAGAGGAAAAAAATTGAAATTTCGCTAAAATTATTCGTTTTTCTTGCTTTTTTCGGTCAAATCTCGATAAAATAAGGAAAATTAAGGGAAAAAAAGAGGATAAAAATTGATATTTCGATAAAATTATTCGTTTTTCTTGCTTTTTTCGGGCAAATCTCGATAAAGTAAGGAAAATTAAGGGAAAAAAAGAGGAAAAAATTGAAATTTCGCTAAAATTATTCGTTTTTCTTGCTTTTTTCGGTCAAATCTCTATAAAATAAGGAAAATTAAGGGAAAAAATAGGATAAAAATTGATATTTCGATAAAATTATTCGTTTTTCTTGGATTTTTGCGGTCAAATCTCGTTAAATGAGGAGAATGAAAGAAAAAAAGAGGAAAAATTTGAAATTTCTATAAAATTATTCGTTTACTTGCTTTTTTTGATCAAATCTCGATAAAATAAGGAAAATTAAGGGAAAAAAAGAGGAAAAAAATTGAAATTTCGCTACAATTATTCGTTTTTCTTGCTTTTTTCGGTCAAATCTCGATAAAATAAGGAAAATTAAGGGAAGAAAGAGGATAAAAATTGATATTTCGCTAAAATTATTCGTTTTTCTTGCTTTTTTTGGTCACATCTCGATAAAATAAGGAAAATTAAGGGAAAAAAAGAGGAAAAAAACTGAAATTTCGCTAAAATTATTCGTTTTTCTTGCTTTTTTCGGTCAAATTTCGATAAAATAAGGAAAATTAAGGGAAAAAAAAGGGGAAAAAAATTGAAATTTCGCTAAAATTATTCGTTTTTCTTGCTTTTTTCGGTCAAATCTCGATAAAATAAGGAAAATTAAGGGAAAAAAGAGGTTAAAAATTGATATTTCGTTTTAATTATGCGTTTTTCTTGCTTTTTTCGTTCAAATCTCGATAAAATAAGTAAAATAAAGGGAAAAAAGAGGATAGAAATTGATATTTCGCAAAATTTATTCGTTTTTCTTGCTTTTTGCGGTCAAATCTCGATAAAATAAGGAAAATTAAGGGAAAAAAAGAGGAAAAAAATTGAAATTTCGCTAAAATTATTCGTTTTTCTTGCTTTTTTCGGTCAAATCTCGATAAAATAATGAAAATTAAGAGAAAAAAAGAGGAAAAAAATTGAAATTTCGCTTAAATTATTCGTTTTTCTTGCTTTTTTCGGTCAAATCTCGATAAAATAAGGAAAATTAAGGGAAAAAAAGAGGATAAAAATTGATATTTCGATTTAATTATTCGTTTTTCTTGGTTTTTTTGGTCAAATTCGTTAAATGAGGAGAATGAAGGAAAAACAGAGGAATAAATTTGAAATTTCGCTAAAATTATTCGTTTTTCTTGCTTTTTTTGGTCAAATCTCGATAAAATAAGGAAAATTAAGGGAAAAAAAGAGGAAAAAAATTGAAATTTCGCAAAATTATTCGTTTTTCTTGCTTTTTTCGGTCTAATCTCGATAAAATAAGGAAAATTAAGGGAAAAAAAGAGGAAAAAAATTAAAATTTCGCTAAAATTATTCGTTTTTCTTGCTTTTTTCGGTCAAATCTCGATAAAGTAAGGAAAATTAAGGGAAAAAAAGAGGATAAAAATTGATATTTCGATAAAATTATTCGTTTTTCTTGCTTTTTTCGGTCAAATCTCGATAAAGTTAGGAAAATTAAGGGAAAAAAAGAGGAAAAAATTGAAATTTCGCTAAAATTATTCGTTTTTCTTGCTTTTTTCGGTCAAATCTCGATAAAAGAAGGTAAATTAAGGGAAAAAAAGAGGAAAAAAATTGAAATTTCGCTAAAATTATTCGTTTTTCTTGCTTTTTTCGGTCAAATCTCGATAAAATAAGGAAAATTAAGGGAAAAAAAGAGTAAAAAAATTGAAATTTCGCTAAAATTATTCGTTTTTCTTTCTTCTTTCGGTCAAATCTCGTTAAAATGAGGAAAATTAAGGGAAAAAAAGAGGAAAACAATTGATATTTCGATAAAATTATTCGTTTTTCTTGATTTTTTCGGTCAAATCTCGATAAAATAAGGAAAATTAAGGGAAAAAAAGAGGAAAAAAATTGAAATTTCGCTAAAATTATTCGTTTTTCTTGCTTTTTTCGGTCAAATCTCGATAAAATGAGGAAAAATAAGGAAAAAAAGGATAAAGATTGATATTTCGATAAAATTATTCGTTTTTCTTGCTTTTTTCGGTCAAATCTCGATAAAATAAGGAAAATTAAGGGAAAAAAAGAGGATAAAAATTGATATTTCGATAAAATTATTCGTTTTTCTTGCTTTTTTCGGTCAAATCTCGATAAAGTAAGGAAAATTAAGGGAAAAAAAGAGGAAAAAATTGAAATTTCGCTAAAATTATTCGTTTTTCTTGCTTTTTTCGGTCAAATCTCTATAAAATAAGGAAAATTAAGGGAAAAAATAGGATAAAAATTGATATTTCGATAAAATTATTCGTTTTTCTTGGTTTTTTGCGGTCAAATCTCGTTAAATGAGGAGAATGAAAGAAAAAAAGAGGAAAAATTTGAAATTTCTATAAAATTATTCGTTTACTTGCTTTTTTTGATCAAATCTCGATAAAATAAGGAAAATTAAGGGAAAAAAAGAGGAAAAAAATTGAAATTTCGCTAAAATTATTCGTTTTTCTTGCTTTTTTCGGTCAAATCTCGATAAAATAAGGAAAATTAAGGGAAAAAAGAGGTTAAAAATTGATATTTCGTTTAAATTATGCGTTTTTCTTGCTTTTTTCGTTCAAATCTCGATAAAATAAGTAAAATAAAGGGAAAAAAGAGGATAGAAATTGATATTTCGCAAAATTTATTCGTTTTTCTTGCTTTTTGCGGTCAAATCTCGATAAAATAAGGAAAATCAAGGGAAAAAAAGAGGAAAAAAATTGAAATTTCGCTAAAATTATTCGTTTTTCTTGCTTTTTTCGGTCAAATCTCGATAAAATAATGAAAATTAAGAGAAAAAAAGAGGAAAAAAATTGAAATTTCGCTTAAATTATTCGTTTTTCTTGCTTTTTTCGGTCAAATCTCGATAAAATAAGGAAAATTAAGGGAAAAAAAGAGGATAAAAATTGATATTACGATTTAATTATTCGTTTTTCTTGGTTTTTTTGGTCAAATTCGTTAAATGAGGAGAATGAAGGAAAAAAAGAGGAATAAATTTGAAATTTCGCTAAAATTATTCGTTTTTCTTGCTTTTTTTGGTCAAATCTCGATAAAATAAGGAAAATTAAGGGAAAAAAAGAGGAAAAAAATTGAAATTTCGCAAAATTATTCGTTTTTCTTGCTTTTTTCGGTCTAATCTCGATAAAATAAGGAAAATTAAGGGAAAAAAAGAGGAAAAAAATTAAAATTTCGCTAAAATTATTCGTTTTTCTTGCTTTTTTCGGTCAAATCTCGATAAAATAAGGAAAATTAAGGGAAAAAAAGAGGATAAAAATTGATATTTCGATAAAATTATTCGTTTTTCTTGCTTTTTTCGGTCAAATCTCGATAAAGTTAGGAAAATTAAGGGAAAAAAAGAGGAAAAAATTGAAATTTCGCTAAAATTATTCGTTTTTCTTGCTTTTTTCGGTCAAATCTCGATAAAAGAAGGTAAATTAAGGGAAAAAAAGAGGAAAAAAATTGAAATTTCGCTAAAATTATTCGTTTTTCTTGCTTTTTTCGGTCAAATCTCGATAAAATAAGGAAAATTAAGGGAAAAAAAGAGTAAAAAAATTGAAATTTCGCTAAAATTATTCGTTTTTCTTGCTTCTTTCGGTCAAATCTCGTTAAAATGAGGAAAATTAAGGGAAAAAAAGAGGAAAACAATTGATATTTCGATAAAATTATTCGTTTTTCTTGATTTTTTCGGTCAAATCTCGATAAAATAAGGAAAATTAAGGGAAAAAAAGAGGAAAAAAATTGAAATTTCGCTAAAATTATTCGTTTTTCTTGCTTTTTTCGGTCAAATCTCGATAAAATGAGGAAAAATAAGGAAAAAAAGGATAAAGATTGATATTTCGATAAAATTATTCGTTTTTCTTGCTTTTTTCGGTCAAATCTCGATTAAGTAAGGAAAATTAAGGGATGAAAAGAGGAAAAAAATTGAAATTTCGCTAAAATTATTCGTTTTTCTTGTTTTTTCGGTCAAATCTCGATAAAATAAAGAAAATTAAGGGAAAAAAGAGGTTTAAAATTGATATTTCGCTAAAATTTTTCGTTTTTCTTGTTTTTTCGGTCAAATCTCGATAAAATAAGGAAAATAATGGAAAAAAGTGGTTTTAAATTGATATTTCGCTAAAATTTTTCGTTTTTCTTGTTTTTTCGGTCAAATCTCGATAAAATAAGGAAAATAATGGAAAAGAGAGGTTTAAAATTGATATTTCGCTAAAATTTTTCGTTTTTCTTGTTTTTTCGGTCAAATCTCGATAAAATGAGGAAAATTAAGGGAAAAAAAGAGGAAAAAAATTGAAATTTCGCTAAAATTATTCGTTTTTCTTGCTGTTCTCGGTCAAATCTCGATAAAATAAGGAAAGTTAAGGGAAAAAAAGAGGAAAAAAATTGAAATTTCGCTAAAATTATTCGTTTTTCTTGCTTTTTTCGGTCAAATCTCTATAAAATAAGGAAAATTAAGGGAAAAAATAGGATAAAAATTGATATTTCGATAAAATTATTCGTTTTTCTTGGTTTTTTTTGCGGTCAAATCTCGTTAAATGAGGAGAATGAAAGAAAAAAAGAGGAAAAATTTGAAATTTCGATAAAATTATTCGTTTTTCTTGCTTTTTTTGATCAAATCTCGATAAAATAAGGAAAATTAAGGGAAAAAAAGAGGAAAAAATTGATATTTCGCTAAAATTATTCGTTTTTCTTGCTTTTTTTGGACACATCTCGATAAAATAAGGAAAATTAAGGGAAAAAAAGAGGAAAAAAACTGAAATTTCGCTAAAATTATTCGTTTTTCTTGCTTTTTCGGTCAAATTTCGATAAAATAAGGAAAATTAAGGGAAAAAAAAGAGGAAAAAAATTGAAATTTCGCTAAAATTATTCGTTTTTCTTGCTTTTTTCGTTCAAATCTCGATAAAATAAGTAAAATAAAGGGAAAAAAGAGGATAGAAATTGATATTTCGCAAAAATTATTCGTTTTTCTTGCTTTTTGCGGTCAAATCTCGATAAAATAAGGAAAATTAAGGGAAAAAAAGAGGAAAAAAATTGAAATTTCGCTAAAATTATTCGTTTTACTTGCTTTTTTCGGTCAAATCTCGATAAAATAATGAAAATTAAGAGAAAAAAAGAGGAAAAAAATTGAAATTTCGCTTAAATTATTCGTTTTTCTTGCTTTTTTCGGTCAAATCTCGATAAAATAAGGAAAATTAAGGGAAAAAAAGAGGATAAAAATTGATATTTCGATAAAATTATTCGTTTTTCTTGCTTTTTGCGGTCAAATCTCAATGAAATAAGGAAAATTAAGGGAAAAAAAGAGGAAAAAAATTGAAATTTCGCTAAAATTATTCGTTTTTCTTGCTTTTTTCGGTCAAATCTCGATAAAATAATGAAAATAAAGAGAAAAAAGAGGAAAAAAATTGAAATTTCGCTTAAATTATTCGTTTTTCTTGCTTTTTTCGGTCTAATCTCGATAAAATAAGGAAAATTAAGGGAAAAATGAGGATAAAAATTGATATTTCGCTAAAATTATTCGTTTTTCTTGCTTTTTTTGGTCAAATCTCGATAAAATAAGGAAAATTAAAGGAAAAAAGGAGGAAAAAAATTGAAATTTCGCTAAAATTATTCGTTCTTCTTGCTTTTTTCGGTCAAATCTCGATAAAATAAGGAAAATTAAGGGAAAAAAAGAGGAAAAAAATTGAAATTTCGCTAAAATTATTCGTTTTTCTTGCTTTTTTCGGTCAAATCTCGATAAAATAAGGAAAATTAAGGGAAAAAAAGAGGAAAAAAATTGAAATTTCGCTAAAATTATTCGTTTTTCGTGCTTTTTTCGGTCAAATCTCGATAAAATAAGGAAACTGAAGGGAAAAATGATGATAAAAATTGATATTTCGCTAAAATTATTCGTTTTACTTGCTTTTATCGGTCAAATCTCGATAAAATAAGGAAAATTAAGGGGAAAAAAATTGGAAAAAAATTGATATTTCTATAAAATTATTCGTTTTTCTTGCTTTTTTCGGTCAAATCTCGTTAAATGAGGAGAATGAAGGAAAAAAAGAGGAAAAAAATTGAAATTTCGCTAAAATTATTCGTTTTTCTTGCTTTTTTCGGTCAAATCTCGTTAAATGAGGAGAATGAAGGAAAAAAAGAGGAAAAAATTTGAAATTTCGCTAAAATTATTCGTTTTTCTTGCTTTTTTTGGTCAAATCTCGATAAAATAAGGAAAATTAAGGGAAAAAAGAGGAAAAAAATTGAAATTTCGCTAAAATTATTCGTTTTTCTTGCTTTTTTCGGTCCAATCTCGATAAGATAAGGAAAATTAAGTGAAAAATGAGGATAAAAATTTATATTTCGCTAAAATTATTCGTTTTTCTTGCTTTTTTTTGGTCAAATCTCGATAAAATTAGGAAAATTAAGGGAAAAAAGGAGGAAAAAAATTGAAATTTCGCTAAAATTATTCGTTCTTCTTGATTTTTCGGTCAAATCTCGATAAAATAAGGAAAATTAAGGAAAAAAAGAGGAAAAAAATTGAAATTTCGCTAAAATTATTCGTTTTTTTTGCTGTTTTCGGTCAAATCTCGATAAAATAAGGAAAATTAAGGGAAAAAAAGAGGTTAAAAATTGATATTTCGCTTAAATTATGCGTTTTTCTTGCTTTTTTCGTTCAAATCTCGATAAAATAAGTAAAATAAAGGGAAAAAAGAGGATAGAAATTGATATTTCGCAAAAATTATTCGTTTTTTTTGCTTTTTGCGGTCAAATCTCGATAAAATAAGGAAAATTAAGGGAAAAAAGAGGATAAAAATTGATATTTCGATAAAATTATTCGTTTTTCTTGGTTTTTTTGGTCAAATTCGTGAAATGAGGAGAGTGAAGGAAAAAAAGAGGAATAAATTTGAAATTTTCTCTAAAATTATTCGTTTTTCTTGCTTTTTTTGGTCAAATCTCGATAAAATAAGGAAAATTAAAGGAAAAAAGGAGGAAAAAAATTGAAATTTCGCTAAAATTATTCGTTCTTCTTGATTTTTCGGTCAAATCTCGATAAAATAAGGAAAATTAAGGAAAAAAAGAGGAAAAAAATTGAAATTTCGCTAAAATTATTCGTTTTTCTTGCTTTTTTCGGTCAAATCTCGATAAAATAATGAAAATTAAGAGAAAAAAAGAGGAAAAAAATTGAAATTTCGCTTAAATTATTCGTTTTTCTTGCTTTTTTCGGTCAAATCTCGATAAAATAAGGAAAATTAAGGGAAAAAAGAGGATAAAAATTGATATTTCGATAAAATTATTCGTTTTTCTTGGTTTTTTTGGTCAAATTCGTGAAATGAGGAGAGTGAAGGAAAAAAAGAGGAATAAATTTGAAATTTCGCTAAAATTATTCGTTTTTCTTGCTTTTTTTGGTCAAATCTCGATAAAATAAGGAAAATTAAAGGAAAAAAAGAGGAAAAAAATTGAAATTTCGCTAAAATTATTCGTTTTTCTTGCTTTTTTCGGTCAAATCTCTATAAAATAAGGAAAATTAAGGGAAAAAATAGGATAAAAATTGATATTTCGATAAAATTATTCGTTTTTCTTGGTTTTTTGCGGTCAAATCTCTATAAAATTAGGAAAATTAAGGGAAAAAAGGAGGAAAAAAATTGAAATTTCGCTAAAATTATTCGTTCTTCTTGATTTTTCGGTCAAATCTCGATAAAATAAGGAAAATTAAGGAAAAAAAGAGGAAAAAAATTGAAATTTCGCTAAAATTATTCGTTTTTTTTGCTGTTTTCGGTCAAATCTCGATAAAATAAGGAAAATTAAGGGAAAAAAAGAGGTTAAAAATTGATATTTCGCTTAAATTATGCGTTTTTCTTGCTTTTTTCGTTCAAATCTCGATAAAATAAGTAAAATAAAGGGAAAAAAGAGGATAGAAATTGATATTTCGCAAAAATTATTCGTTTTTTTTTGCTTTTTGCGGTCAAATCTCGATAAAATAAGGAATATTAAGGGAAAAAAAGAGGAAAAAAATTGAAATTTCGCTAAAATTATTCGTTTTTCTTGCTTTTTTCGGTCAAATCTCGATAAAATAATGAAAATTAAGAGAAAAAAAGAGGAAAAAAATTGAAATTTCGCTTAAATTATTCGTTTTTCTTGCTTTTTTCGGTCAAATCTCGATAAAATAAGGAAAATTAAGGGAAAAAAGAGGATAAAAATTGATATTTCGATAAAATTATTCGTTTTTCTTGGTTTTTTTGGTCAAATTCGTGAAATGAGGAGAGTGAAGGAAAAAAAGAGGAATAAATTTGAAATTTCGCTAAAATTATTCGTTTTTCTTGCTTTTTTTGGTCAAATCTCGATAAAATAAGGAAAATTAAAGGAAAAAAAGATGAAAAAAATTGAAATTTCGCTAAAATTATTCGTTTTTCTTGCTTTTTTCGGTCAAATCTCTATAAAATAAGGAAAATTAAGGGAAAAAATAGGATAAAAATTGATATTTCGATAAAATTATTCGTTTTTCTTGGTTTTTTGCGGTCAAATCTCGTTAAATGAGGAGAATGAAAGAAAAAAAGTGGAAAAATTTGAAATTTTTATAAAATTATTCGTTTACTTGCTTTTTTTGATCAAATCTCGATAAAATAAGGAAAATCAAGGGAAAAAAAGAGGAAAAAAATTGAAATTTCGCTAAAATTATTCGTTTTTCTTGCTTTTTTCGGTCAAATCTCGATAAAATAAGGAAAATTAAGGGAAAAAAAGAGGATAAAAATTGATATTTCGATAAAATTATTCGTTTTTCTTGGTTTTCTTGGTCAAATTCGTTAAATGAGGCGAATTTAGGAAAAAAAGAGGAAAAAAATTGAAATTTCGCTAAAATTATTCGTTTTTCTTGCTTTTTTTGGTCAAATCTCGATAAAATAAGGAAAATTAAGGGAAAAAAAGAGGAAAAAAATTGAAATTTCGCTAAAATTATTCGTTTTTCTTGCTTTTTTCGGTCTAATCTCGATAAAATAAGGAAAATTAAGGGAAAAAAAGAGAAAAAAAAATTGAAATTTCGCGAAAATTATTCGTTATTCTTGCTTTTTTCGGTCTAATCTCGATAAAATAAGGAAAATTAAGGGAAAAAAAGAGGAAAAAAATTTATATTTCGATAAAATTATTCGTTTTTCTTGCTTTTTTCGGTCAAATCTCGATAAAATAAGGAAAATTAAGGGAAAAAAAGAGGATAAAAATTGATATTTCGATAAAATTATTCGTTTTTCTTGGTTTTTTTGGTCAAATTCGTTAAATGAGGCGAATTAAGGAAAAAAAGAGGAATAAATTTGAAATTTCGCTAAAATTATTCGTTTTTCTTGCTTTTTTCGGTCAAATCTCGATTAAATAATGAAAATTAAGAGAAAAAAAGAGGAAAAAAATTGAAATTTCGCTTAAATTATTCGTTTTTCTTGCTTTTTTCGGTCAAATCTCGATAAAATAAGGAAAATTAAGGGAAAAAAAGAGGATAAAAATTGATATTTCGATAAAATTATTCGTTTTTCTTGGTTTTTTTGGTCAAATTCGTTAAATGAGGAGAATGAAGGAAAAAAAGAGGAATAAATTTGAAATTTCGCTAAAATTATTCGTTTTTCTTGCTTTTTTTGGTAAAATCTCGATAAAATAAGGAAAATTAAAGGAAAAAAAGAGGAAAAAAATTGAAATTTCGCTAAAATTATTCGTTTTTCTTGCTTTTTTCGGTCAAATCTCTATAAAATAAGGAAAATTAAGGGAAAAAATAGGATAAAAATTGATATTTCGATAAAATTATTCGTTTTTCTTGGTTTTTTGCGGTCAAATCTCGTTAAATGAGGAGAATGAAAGAAAAAAAGTGGAAAAATTTGAAATTTTTATAAAATTATTCGTTTACTTGCTTTTTTCGGTCTAATCTCGATAAAATAAGGAAAATTAAGGGAAAAAAAGAGGAAAAAAATTTATATTTCGATAAAATTATTCGTTTTTCTTGCTTTTTTCGGTCAAATCTCGATAAAATAAGGAAAATTAAGGGAAAAAAAGAGGATAAAAATTGATATTTCGATAAAATTATTCGTTTTTCTTGGTTTTTTTGGTCAAATTCGTTAAATGAGGCGAATTAAGGAAAAAAAGAGGAATAAATTTGAAATTTCGCTAAAATTATTCGTTTTTCTTGCTTTTTTCGGTCAAATCTCGATAAAATAATGAAAATTAAGAGAAAAAAAGAGGAAAAAAATTGAAATTTCGCTTAAATTATTCGTTTTTCTTGCTTTTTTCGGTCAAATCTCGATAAAATAAGGAAAATTAAGGGAAAAAAAGAGGATAAAAATTGATATTTCGATAAAATTATTCGTTTTTCTTGGTTTTTTTGGTCAAATTCGTTAAATGAGGAGAATGAAGGAAAAAAAGAGGAATAAATTTGAAATTTCGCTAAAATTATTCGTTTTTCTTGCTTTTTTTGGTAAAATCTCGATAAAATAAGGAAAATTAAAGGAAAAAAAGAGGAAAAAAATTGAAATTTCGCTAAAATTATTCGTTTTTCTTGCTTTTTTCGGTCAAATCTCTATAAAATAAGGAAAATTAAGGGAAAAAATAGGATAAAAATTGATATTTCGATAAAATTATTCGTTTTTCTTGGTTTTTTGCGGTCAAATCTCGTTAAATGAGGAGAATGAAAGAAAAAAAGTGGAAAAATTTGAAATTTTTATAAAATTATTCGTTTACTTGCTTTTTTTGATCAAATCTCGATAAAATAAGGAAAATCAAGGGAAAAAAAGAAGAAAAAAATGGAAATATCGCTAAAATTATTCGTTTTTCTTGCTTTTTTCGGTCAAATCTCGATAAAATAAGGATAATTAAGGGAAAAAAAGAGGATAAAAATTGATATTTCGATAAAATTATTCGTTTTTCTTGGTTTTTTTGGTCAAATTCGTTAAATGAGGCGAATTAAGGAAAAAAAGAGGAATAAATTTGAAATTTCGCTAAAATTATTCGTTTTTCTTGCTTTTTTTGGTCAAATCTCGATAAAATAAGGAAAATTAAGGGAAAAAAAGAGGAAAAAAATTGAAATTTCGCTATAATTATTCGTTTTTCTTGCTTTTTTCGGTCTAATCTCGATAAAATAAGGAAAATTAAGGGAAAAAAAGAGGAAAAAAATTGAAATTTCGCGAAAATTATTCGTTTTTCTTGCTTTTTTCGGTCTAATCTCGATAAAATAAGGAAAATTAAGGGAAAAAAAGAGGAAAAAAATTGAAATTTCGCTAACATTATTCGTTTTTCTTGCTTTTTTCGGTCAAATCTCGATAAAATAAGGAAAATTAAGGGAAAAAAAGAGGATAAAAATTGATATTTCGATAAAATTATTCGTTTTTCTTGGTTTTTTTGGTCAAATTCGTTAAATGAGGCGAATTAAGGAAAAAAAGAGGAATAAATTTGAAATTTCGCTAAATTTATTCGTTTTTCTTGCTTTTTTCGGTCAAATCTCGATAAAGTAAGGAAAATTAAGGGAAAAAAAGAGGATAAAAATTGAAATTTCGCTAAAATTATTCGTTTTTCTTGCTTTTTTCGGTCAAATCTCGATAAAATAATGAAAATAAAGAGAAAAAAAGAGGAAAAAAATTGAAATTTCGCTTAAATTATTCGTTTTTCTTGCTTTTTTCGGTCTAATCTCGATAAAATAAGGAAAATTAAGGGAAAAATGAGGATAAAAATTGATATTTCGCTAAAATTATTCGTTTTTCTTGCTTTTTTTGGTCAAATCTCGATAAAATAAGGAAAATTAAGGGAAAAATGAGGATAAAAATTGATATTTCGCTAAAATTATTCGTTTTTCTTGCTTTTTTTGGTCAAATCTCGATAAAATAAGGAAAATTAAAGGAAAAAAGGAGGAAAAAAATTGAAATTTCGCTAAAATTATTCGTTCTTCTTGCTTTTTTCGGTCAAATCTCGATAAAATAAGGAAAATTAAGGGAAAAAAAGAGGAAAAAAATTGAAATTTCGCTAAAATTATTCATTTTTCTTGCTTTTTTCGGTCAAATCTCGATAAAATAAGGAAAATTAAGGGAAAAAAAGAGGAAAAAAATTGAAATTTCGCTAAAATTATTCGTTTTTCTTGCTTTTTTCGGTCAAATCTCGATAAAATAAGGAAACTGAAGGGAAAAAAGATGATAAAAATTGATATTTCGCTAAAATTATTCGTTTTACTTGCTTTTATCGGTCAAATCTCGATAAAATAAGGAAAATTAAGGGGAAAAAAATTGGAAAAAAATTGATATTTCTATAAAATTATTCGTTTTTCTTGCTTTTTTCGGTCAAATCTCGTTAAATGAGGAGAATGAAGGAAAAAAAGAGGAAAAAAATTGAAATTTCGCTAAAATTATTCGTTTTTCTTGCTTTTTTCGGTCAAATCTCGTTAAATGAGGAGAATGAAGGAAAAAAAGAGGAAAAAATTTGAAATTTCGCTAAAATTATTCGTTTTTCTTGCTTTTTTTGGTCAAATCTCGATAAAATAAGGAAAATTAAGGGAAAAAAGAGGAAAAAAATTGAAATTTCGCTAAAATTATTCGTTTTTCTTGCTTTTTTCGGTCCAATCTCGATAAGATAAGGAAAATTAAGTGAAAAATGAGGATAAAAATTTATATTTCGCTAAAATTATTCGTTTTTCTTGCTTTTTTTTGGTCAAATCTCGATAAAATTAGGAAAATTAAGGGAAAAAAGGAGGAAAAAAATTGAAATTTCGCTAAAATTATTCGTTCTTCTTGATTTTTCGGTCAAATCTCGATAAAATAAGGAAAATTAAGGAAAAAAAGAGGAAAAAAATTGAAATTTCGCTAAAATTATTCGTTTTTTTTGCTGTTTTCGGTCAAATCTCGATAAAATAAGGAAAATTAAGGGAAAAAAAGAGGTTAAAAATTGATATTTCGCTTAAATTATGCGTTTTTCTTGCTTTTTTCGTTCAAATCTCGATAAAATAAGTAAAATAAAGGGAAAAAAGAGGATAGAAATTGATATTTCGCAAAAATTATTCGTTTTTTTTGCTTTTTGCGGTCAAATCTCGATAAAATAAGGAATATTAAGGGAAAAAAAGAGGAAAAAAATTGAAATTTCGCTAAAATTATTCGTTTTTCTTGCTTTTTTCGGTCAAATCTCGATAAAATAATGAAAATTAAGAGAAAAAAAGAGGAAAAAAATTGAAATTTCGCTTAAATTATTCGTTTTTCTTGCTTTTTTCGGTCAAATCTCGATAAAATAAGGAAAATTAAGGGAAAAAAGAGGATAAAAATTGATATTTCGATAAAATTATTCGTTTTTCTTGGTTTTTTTGGTCAAATTCGTGAAATGAGGAGAGTGAAGGAAAAAAAGAGGAATAAATTTGAAATTTCGCTAAAATTATTCGTTTTTCTTGCTTTTTTTGGTCAAATCTCGATAAAATAAGGAAAATTAAAGGAAAAAAAGAGGAAAAAAATTGAAATTTCGCTAAAATTATTCGTTTTTCTTGCTTTTTTCGGTCAAATCTCTATAAAATAAGGAAAATTAAGGGAAAAAATAGGATAAAAATTGATATTTCGATAAAATTATTCGTTTTTCTTGGTTTTTTGCGGTCAAATCTCGTTAAATGAGGAGAATGAAAGAAAAAAAGTGGAAAAATTTGAAATTTTTATAAAATTATTCGTTTACTTGCTTTTTTTGATCAAATCTCGATAAAATAAGGAAAATCAAGGGAAAAAAAGAGGAAAAAAATTGAAATTTCGCTAAAATTATTCGTTTTTCTTGCTTTTTTCGGTCAAATCTCGATAAAATAAGGAAAATTAAGGGAAAAAAAGAGGATAAAAATTGATATTTCGATAAAATTATTCGTTTTTCTTGGTTTTTTTGGTCAAATTCGTTAAATGAGGCGAATTTAGGAAAAAAAGAGGAAAAAAATTGAAATTTCGCTAAAATTATTCGTTTTTCTTGCTTTTTTTGGTCAAATCTCGATAAAATAAGGAAAATTAAGGGAAAAAAAGAGGAAAAAAATTGAAATTTCGCTAAAATTATTCGTTTTTCTTGCTTTTTTCGGTCTAATCTCGATAAAATAAGGAAAATTAAGGGAAAAAAAGAGAAAAAAAAATTGAAATTTCGCGAAAATTATTCGTTATTCTTGCTTTTTTCGGTCTAATCTCGATAAAATAAGGAAAATTAAGGGAAAAAAAGAGGAAAAAAATTTATATTTCGATAAAATTATTCGTTTTTCTTGCTTTTTTCGGTCAAATCTCGATAAAATAAGGAAAATTAAGGGAAAAAAAGAGGATAAAAATTGATATTTCGATAAAATTATTCGTTTTTCTTGGTTTTTTTGGTCAAATTCGTTAAATGAGGCGAATTAAGGAAAAAAAGAGGAATAAATTTGAAATTTCGCTAAAATTATTCGTTTTTCTTGCTTTTTTCGGTCAAATCTCGATAAAATAATGAAAATTAAGGGAAAAAAAGAGGAAAAAAATTGAAATTTCGCTTAAATTATTCGTTTTTCTTGCTTTTTTCGGTCAAATCTCGATAAAATAAGGAAAATTAAGGGAAAAAAAGAGGATAAAAATTGATATTTCGATAAAATTATTCGTTTTTCTTGGTTTTTTTGGTCAAATTCGTTAAATGAGGAGAATGAAGGAAAAAAAGAGGAATAAATTTGAAATTTCGCTAAAATTATTCGTTTTTCTTGCTTTTTTTGGTAAAATCTCGATAAAATAAGGAAAATTAAAGGAAAAAAAGAGGAAAAAAATTGAAATTTCGCTAAAATTATTCGTTTTTCTTGCTTTTTTCGGTCAAATCTCTATAAAATAAGGAAAATTAAGAGAAAAAATAGGAAAAAAATTGATATTTCGATAAAATTATTCGTTTTTCTTGGTTTTTTGCGGTCAAATCTCGTTAAATGAGGAGAATGAAAGAAAAAAAGTGGAAAAATTTGAAATTTTTATAAAATTATTCGTTTACTTGCTTTTTTTGATCAAATCTCGATAAAATAAGGAAAATCAAGGGAAAAAAAGAAGAAAAAAATTGAAATATCGCTAAAATTATTCGTTTTTCTTGCTTTTTTCGGTCAAATCTCGATAAAATAAGGAAAATTAAGGGAAAAAAAGAGGATAAAAATTGATATTTCGATAAAATTATTCGTTTTTCTTGGTTTTTTTGGTCAAATTCGTTAAATGAGGCGAATTAAGGAAAAAAAGAGGAATAAATTTGAAATTTCGCTAAAATTATTCGTTTTTCTTGCTTTTTTTGGTCAAATCTCGATAAAATAAGGAAAATTAAGGGAAAAAAAGAGGAAAAAAATTGAAATTTCGCTAAAATTATTCGTTTTTCTTGCTTTTTTCGGTCTAATCTCGATAAAATAAGGAAAATTAAGGGAAAAAAAGAGGAAAAAAATTGAAATTTCGCGAAAATTATTCGTTTTTCTTGCTTTTTTCGGTCTAATCTCGATAAAATAAGGAAAATTAAGGGAAAAAAAGAGGAAAAAAATTGAAATTTCGCTAAAATTATTCGTTTTTCTTGCTTTTTTCGGTCAAATCTCGATAAAATAAGGAAAATTAAGGGAAAAAAAGAGGATAAAAATTGATATTTCGATAAAATTATTCGTTTTTCTTGGTTTTTTTGGTCAAATTCGTTAAATGAGGCGAATTAAGGAAAAAAAGAGGAATAAATTTGAAATTTCGCTAAATTTATTCGTTTTTCTTGCTTTTTTCGGTCAAATCTCGATAAAGTAAGGAAAATTAAGGGAAAAAAAGAGGAAAAAATTGAAATTTCGCTAAAATTATTCGTTTTTCTTGCTTTTTTCGGTCAAATCTCGATAAAAGAAGGTAAATTAAGGGAAAAAAAGAGGAAAAAAATTGAAATTTCGCTAAAATTATTCGTTTTTCTTGCTTTTTTCGGTCAAATCTCGATAAAATAAGGAAAATTAAGGGAAAAAAAGAGTAAAAAAATTGAAATTTCGCTAAAATTATTCGTTTTTCTTGCTTTTTTCGGTCAAATCTCGATAAAATGAGGAAAATTAAGGGAAAAAAAGAGGAAAACAATTGATATTTCGATAAAATTATTCGTTTTTCTTGATTTTTTCGGTCAAATCTCGATAAAATAAGGAAAATTAAGGGAAAAAAAGAGGAAAAAAATTGAAATTTCGCTAAAATTATTCGTTTTTCTTGCTTTTTTCGGTCAAATATCGATAAAATGAGGAAAAATAAGGGAAAAAAAGGATTAAGATTGATATTTCGATAAAATTATTCGTTTTTCTTGCTTTTTTCGGTCAAATCTCGATCAAGTAAGGAAAATTAAGGGAAGAAAAGAGGAAAAAAATTGAAATTTCGCTAAAATTATTCGTTTTTCTTGCTTTTTTCGGTCAAATCTCGATAAAATGAGGAAAATTCAGGGAAAAAAAGGATAAAAAATGATATTTCGCTAAAATTTTTTGTTTTTCTTGTTTTTTCGGTCAAATCTCGATAAAATAAGGAAAATAATGGAAAAAAGAGGTTTAAAATTGATATTTCGCTAAGATTTTTCGTTTTTCTTGTTTTTTCGGTCAAATCTCGATAAAATAAGGAAAATAATGGAAAAAAGAGGTTTAAAATTGATATTTCGCTAAAATTTTTCGTTTTTCTTGTTTTTTCGGTCAAATCTCGATAAAATGAGGAAAATTAAGGGAAAAAAAGAGGAAAAAAATTGAAATTTCGCTAAAATTATTCGTTTTTCTTGCTGTTTTTGGTCAAATCTCGATAAAATAAGGAAAATTAAGGGAAAAAAAGAGGATAAAAATTGATATTTCGATAAAATTATTCGTTTTTCTTGGTTTTTTTGGTCAAATTCGTTAAATGAGGCGAATTAAGGAAAAAAAGAGGAATAAATTTGAAATTTCGCTAAATTTATTCGTTTTTCTTGCTTTTTTCGGTCAAATCTCGATAAAGTAAGGAAAATTAAGGGAAAAAAAGAGGAAAAAATTGAAATTTCGCTAAAATTATTCGTTTTTCTTGCTTTTTTCGGTCAAATCTCGATAAAAGAAGGTAAATTAAGGGAAAAAAAGAGGAAAAAAATTGAAATTTCGCTAAAATTATTCGTTTTTCTTGCTTTTTTCGGTCAAATCTCGATAAAATAAGGAAAATTAAGGGAAAAAAAGAGTAAAAAAATTGAAATTTCGCTAAAATTATTCGTTTTTCTTGCTTTTTTCGGTCAAATCTCGATAAAATGAGGAAAATTAAGGGAAAAAAAGAGGAAAACAATTGATATTTCGATAAAATTATTCGTTTTTCTTGATTTTTTCGGTCAAATCTCGATAAAATAAGGAAAATTAAGGGAAAAAAAGAGGAAAAAAATTGAAATTTCGCTAAAATTATTCGTTTTTCTTGCTTTTTTCGGTCAAATATCGATAAAATGAGGAAAAATAAGGGAAAAAAAGGATTAAGATTGATATTTCGATAAAATTATTCGTTTTTCTTGCTTTTTTCGGTCAAATCTCGATCAAGTAAGGAAAATTAAGGGAAGAAAAGAGGAAAAAAATTGAAATTTCGCTAAAATTATTCGTTTTTCTTGCTTTTTTCGGTCAAATCTCGATAAAATGAGGAAAATTCAGGGAAAAAAAGGATAAAAAATGATATTTCGCTAAAATTTTTTGTTTTTCTTGTTTTTTCGGTCAAATCTCGATAAAATAAGGAAAATAATGGAAAAAAGAGGTTTAAAATTGATATTTCGCTAAGATTTTTCGTTTTTCTTGTTTTTTCGGTCAAATCTCGATAAAATAAGGAAAATAATGGAAAAAAGAGGTTTAAAATTGATATTTCGCTAAAATTTTTCGTTTTTCTTGTTTTTTCGGTCAAATCTCGATAAAATGAGGAAAATTAAGGGAAAAAAAGAGGAAAAAAATTGAAATTTCGCTAAAATTATTCGTTTTTCTTGCTGTTTTTGGTCAAATCTCGATAAAATAAGGAAAATTAAGGGAAAAAAAGAGGAAAAAAATTGAAATTTCGCTAAAATTATTCGTTTTTCTTGCTTTTTTCGGTCAAATCTCTATAAAATAAGGAAAATTAAGGGAAAAAATAGGATAAAAATTGATATTTAGATAAAATTATTCGTTTTTCTTGGTTTTTTGCGGTCAAATCTCGTTAAATGAGGAGAATGAAAGAAAAAAAGTGGAAAAATTTGAAATTTTTATAAAATTATTCGTTTACTTGCTTTTTTTGATCAAATCTCGATAAAATAAGGAAAATTAAGGGAAAAAAAGAGGAAAAAAATTGAAATTTCGCTAAAATTATTCGTTTTTCTTGCTTTTTTCGGTCAAATCTCGATAAAATAAGGAAAATTAAGGGAAGAAAGAGGATAAAAATTGATATTTCGCTAAAATTATTCGTTTTTCTTGCTTTTTTTGGTCACATCTCGATAAAATAAGGAAAATTAAGGGAAAAAAAGAGGACAAAAACTGAAATTTCGCTAAAATTATTCGTTTTTCTTGCTTTTTTCGGTCAAATTTCGATAAAATAAGGAAAATTAAGGGGAAAAAGAGGAAAAAAATTGAAATTTCGCTAAAATTATTCGTTTTTCTTGCTTTTTTCGGTCAAATCTCGATAAAATAAGGAAAATTAAGGGAAAAAAAGAGGATAAAAATTGATATTTCGATAAAATTATTCGTTTTTCTTGGTTTTTTTGGTCAAATTCGTTAAATGAGGAGAATGAAGGAAAAAAAGAGGAATAAATTTGAAATTTCGCTAAAATTATTCGTTTTTCTTGCTTTTTTTGGTCAAATCTCGATAAAATAAGGGAAATTAAGGGAAAAAAAGAGGAAAAAAATTGAAATTTCGCTAAAATTATTCGTTTTTCTTGCTTTTTTCGGTCTAATCTCGATAAAATAAGGAAAATTAAGGGAAAAAAAGAGGAAAAAAATTGAAATTTCGCGAAAATTATTCGTTTTTCTTGCTTTTTTCGGTCAAATCTCGAAAAAATAAGGAAAATTAAGGGAAAAAAAGAGGATAAAAATTGATATTTCGATAAAATTATTCGTTTTTCTTGCTTTTTTCGGTCAAATCTCGATAAAGTAAGGAAAATTAAGGGAAAAAAAGAGGAAAAAATTGAAATTTCGCTAAAATTATTCGTTTTTCTTGCTTTTTTCGGTCAAATCTCGATAAAATAAGGAAAATTAAGGGAAAAAAAGAGTAAAAAAATTGAAATTTCGCTAAAATTATTCGTTTTTCTTGCTTTTTTCGGTCAAATCTCGATAAAATGAGGAAAATTAAGGGAAAAAAAGAGGAAAACAATTGATATTCCGATAAAATTATTCGTTTTTCTTGCTTTTTTCGGTCAAATCTCGATAAAATAAGGAAAATTAAGGGAAAAAAAGAGGAAAAAAATTGAAGTTTCGCTAAAATTATTCGTTTTTCTTGCTTTTTTCGGTCAAATCTCGATAAAATGAGGAAAAATAAGGGAAAAAAAGGATTAAGATTGATATTTCGATAAAATTATTCGTTTTTCTTGCTTTTTTCGGTCAAATCTCGATAAAGTAAGGAAAATTAAGGGAAGAAAAGAGGAAAAAAATTGAAATTTCGCTAAAATTATTCGTTTTTCTTGCTTTTTTCGGTCAAATCTCGATAAAGTAAGGAAAATTAAGGGAAGAAAAGAGGAAAAAAATTGAAATTTCGCTAAAATTATTCGTTTTTCTTGCTTTTTTCGGTCAAATCTCGATAAAATGAGGAAAATTAAGGGAAAAAAAGGATAAAAATTGATATTTCGCTAAAATTATTCGTTTTTCTTGTTTTTTCGGTCTAATCTCGATAAAATAAGGAAAATTAAGGGAAAAAAAGAGGAAAAAAATTGAAATTTCGCTAAAATTATTCGTTTTTCTTGCTTTTTTCGGTCTAATCTCGATAAAATAAGGAAAATTAAGGGAAAAAAAGAGGAAAAAAATTGAAATTTCGCTAAAATTATTCGTTTTTCTTGCTTTTTTCGGTCTAATCTCGATAAAATAAGGAAAATTAAGGGAAAAAAAGAGGAAAAAAATTGAAATTTCGCTAAAATTATTCGTTTTTCTTGCTTTTTTTGGTCAAATCTCGATAAAATAAGGAAAATTAAGGGAAAAAAAGAGGAAAAAAATTGAAATTTCGCGAAAATTATTCGTTTTTCTTGCTTTTTTCGGTCAAATCTCGATAAAATAAGGAAAATTAAGGGAAAAAAAGAGGATAAAAATTGATATTTCGATAAAATTATTCGTTTTTCTTGCTTTTTTCGGTCAAATCTCGATAAAATAAGGAAAATTAAGGGAAAAAAAGAGGAAAAAATTGAAATTTCGCTAAAATTATTCGTTTTTCTTGCTTTTTTCGGTCAAATCTCGATAAAATAAGGAAAATTAAGGGAAAAAAAGAGTAAAAAAATTGAAATTTCGCTAAAATTATTCGTTTTTCTTGCTTTTTTCGGTCAAATCTCGATAAAATGAGGAAAATTAAGGGAAAAAAAGAGGAAAACAATTGATATTTCGATAAAATTATTCGTTTTTCTTGATTTTTTCGGCCAAATCTCGATAAAATAAGGAAAATTAAGGGAAAAAAAGAGGAAAAAAATTGAAATTTCGCTAAAATGATTCGTTTTTCTTGCTTTTTTCGGTCAAATCTCGATAAAATTAGGAAAAATAAGGGAAAAAAAGGATTAAGATTGATATTTCGATAAAATTATTCGTTATTCTTGCATTTTTCGGTCAAATCTCGATAAAGTAAGGAAAATTAAGGGAAGAAAAGAGGAAAAAAACTGAAATTTCGCTAAAATTATTCGTTTTTCTAGCTTTTTTCGGTCAAATCTCGATAAAATGAGGAAAATTAAGGGAAAAAAAGGATAAAAATTGATATTTCGCTAAAATTATTCGTTTTTCTTGTTTTTTCGGTCAAATCTCGATAAAATAAGGAAAATTAAGGGAAAAAAGAGGTTTAAAATTGATATTTCGCTAAAATTTTTCGTTTTTCTTGTTTTTTCGGTCAAATCTCGATAAAATAAGGAAAATAATGGAAAAAAGAGGTTTAAAATTGATATTTCGCTAAAATGTTTCGTTTTTCTTGTTTTTTCGGTCAAATCTCGATAAAATAAGGAAAATAATGGAAAAAAGAGGTTTAAAATTAATATTTCTCTAAAATTTTTCGTTTTTCTTGTTTTTTCGGTCAAATCTCGATAAAATGAGGAAAATTAAGGGAAAAAAAGAGGAAAAAAATGAAATTTCGCTAAAATTATTCGTTTTTCTTGCTGTTTTCGGTCAAATCTCGATAAAATAAGGAAAATTAAGGGAAAAAAAGAGGAAAAAAATTGAAATTTTGCTAAAATTATTCGTTTTTCTTGCTTTTTTCGGTCAAATCTCTATAAAATAAGGAAAATTAAGGGAAAAAATAGGATAAAAATTGATATTTCGATAAAATTATTCGTTTTTCTTGGTTTTTTGCGGTCAAATCTCGTTAAATGAGGAGAATGAAAGAAAAAAAGTGGAAAAATTTGAAATTTTTATAATATTATTCGTTTACTTGCTTTTTTTGATCAAATCTCTATAAAATAAGGAAAATTAAGGGAAAAAAAGAGGAAAAAAATTGAAATTTCGCTAAAATTATTCGTTTTTCTTGCTTTTTTCGGTCAAATCTCGATATAATAAGGAAAATTAAGGGAAGAAAGAGGATAAAAATTGATATTTCGCTAAAATTATTCGTTTTTCTTGCTTTTTTTGGTTACATCTCGATAAAATAAGGAAAATTAAGGGAAAAAAAGAGGAAAGAAAATGAAATTTTGCTAAAATTATTCGTTTTTCTTGCTTTTTTCGGTCAAATTTCGATAAAATAAGGAAAATTAAGGGAAAAAAATTGAAATTTCGCTAAAATTATTCGTTTTTCTTGCTTATTTCGGTCAAATCTCGATAAAATAAGGAAAATTAAGGGAAAAAAAGAGGATAAAAATTGATATTTCGATAAAATTATTCGTTTTTCTTTGTTTTTTTGGTCAAATTCGTTAAATGAGGAGAATGAAGGAAAAAAAGAGGAATAAATTTGAAATTTCGCTAAAATTATTCGTTTTTCTTGCTTTTTTTGGTCAAATCTCGATAAAATAAGGAAAATTAAGGGAAAAAAAGAGGAAAAAAATTGAAATTTCGCAAAAATTATTAGTTTTTCTTGCTTTTTTCGGTCTAATCTCGATAAAATAAGGAAAATTAAGGGAAAAAAAGAGGAAAAAAATTGAAATTTCGCAAAAATTATTTTTTTTTCTTGCTTTTTTCGGTCTAATCTCGATAAAATAAGGAAAATTAAGGGAAAAAAAGAGGAAAAAAATTGAAATTTCGCTAAAATTATTCGTTTTTCTTGCTTTTTTCGGTCAAATCTCGATAAAATAAGGAAAATTAAGGGAAAAAAAGAGTAAAAAAATTGAAATTTCGCTAAAATTATTCGTTTTTCTTGCTTTTTTCGGTCAAATCTCGATAAAATGAGGAAAATTAAGGGAAAAAAAGAGGAAAACAATTGATATTTCGATAAAATTATTCGTTTTTCTTGATTTTTTCGGTCAAATCTCGATAAAATAAGGAAAATTAAGGGAAAAAAAGAGGAAAAAAATTGAAATTTCGCTAAAATTATTCGTTTTTCTTGCTTTTTTCGGTCAAATCTCGATAAAATGAGGAAAAATAAGGGAAAAAAAGGATTAAGATTGATATTTCGATAAAATTATTCGTTTTTCTTGCTTTTTTCGGTCAAATCTCGATAAAGTTTGGAAAATTAAGGGAAGAAAAGAGGAAAAAAATTGAAATTTCGCTAAAATTATTCGTTTTTCTTGCTTTTTTCGGTCAAATCTCGATAAAATGAGGAAAATTAAGGGAAAAAAAGGATAAAAATTGATATTTCGCTAAAATTATTCGTTTTTCTTGTTTTTTCGGTCAAATCTCGATAAAATAAGGAAAATTAAGGGAAAAAAGAGGTTTAAAATTGATATTTCGCTAAAATTATTCGTTTTTCTTGCTGTTTTCGGTCAAATCTCGATAAAATAAGGAAAATTAAGGGAAAAAAAGAGGAAAAAAATTGAAATTTCGCTAAAATTATTCGTTTTTCTTGCTTTTTTCGGTCAAATCTCTATAAAATAAGGAAAATTAAGGGAAAAAATAGGATAAAAATTGATATTTCGATAAAATTATTCGTTTTTCTTGGTTTTTTGCGGTCAAATCTCGTTAAATGAGGAGAATGAAAGAAAAAAAGTGGAAAAATTTGAAATTTTTATAATATTATTCGTTTACTTGCTTTTTTTGATCAAATCTCTATAAAATAAGGAAAATTAAGGGAAAAAAAGAGGAAAAAAATTGAAATTTCGCTAAAATTATTCGTTTTTCTTGCTTTTTTCGGTCAAATCTCGATAAAATAAGGAAAATTAAGGGAAGAAAGAGGATAAAAATTGATATTTCGCTAAAATTATTCGTTTTTCTTGCTTTTTTTGGTTACATCTCGATAAAATAAGGAAAATTAAGGGAAAAAAAGAGGAAAAAAACTGAAATTTTACTAAAATTATTCGTTTTTCTTGCTTTTTTCGGTCAAATTTCGATAAAATAAGGAAAATTAAGGGAAAAAAATTGAAATTTCGCTAAAATTATTCGTTTTTCTTGCTTATTTCGGTCAAATCTCGATAAAATAAGGAAAATTAAGGGAAAAAAAGAGGATAAAAATTGATATTTCGATAAAATTATTCGTTTTTCTTTGTTTTTTTGGTCAAATTCGTTAAATGAGGAGAATGAAGGAAAAAAAGAGGAATAAATTTGAAATTTCGCTAAAATTATTCGTTTTTCTTGCTTTTTTTGGTCAAATCTCGATAAAATAAGGAAAATTAATGGAAAAAAAGAGGAAAAAAATTGAAATTTCGCTAAAATTATTCGTTTTTCTTGCTTTTTTCGGTCAAATCTCGATAAAATAAGGAAAATTAAGGGAAAAAAAGAGGAAAAAAATTGAAATTTCGCTAAAATTATTCGTTTTTCTTGCTTTTTTCGGTCAAATCTCGATAAAATGAGGAAAATTAGGGGAAAAAAAGAGGAAAACAATTCATATTTCGAAAAAATTATTCGTTTTTCTTGATTTTTTCGGTCAAATCTCGATAAAATAAGGAAAATTAAGGGAAAAAAAGAGGAAAAAAATTGAAATTTCGCTAAAATTATTCGTTTTTCTTGCTTTTTTCGGTCAAATCTCGATAAAGTTTGGAAAATTAAGGGAAGAAAAGAGGAAAAAAATTGAAATTTCGCTAAAATTATTCGTTTTTCTTGCTTTTTTCGGTCAAATCTCGATAAAATGAGGAAAATTAAGGGAAAAAAAGGATAAAAATTGATATTTCGCTAAAATTATTCGTTTTTCTTGTTTTTTCGGTCAAATCTCGATAAAATAAGGAAAATTAAGGGAAAAAAGAGGTTTAAAATTGATATTTCGCTAAAATTTTTCGTTTTTCTTGTTTTTTCGGTCAAATCTCGATAAAATAAGGAAAATAATGGAAAAAAGAGGTTTAAAATTGATATTTCGCTAAAATTTTTCGTTTTTCTTGTTTTTTCGGTCAAATCTCGATAAAATGAGGAAAATTAAGGGAAAAAAAGAGGAAAAAATTGAAATTTCGCAAAAATTATTCGTTTTTCTTGCTGTTTTCGGTCAAATCTCGATAAAATAAGGAAAATTAAGGGAAAAAAAGAGGAAAAAAATTGAAATTTCGCTAAAATTATTCGTTTTTCTTGCTTTTTTCGGTCAAATCTCTATAAAATAAGGAAAATTAAGGGAAAAAATAGGATAAAAATTGATATTTCGATAAAATTATTCGTTTTTCTTGGTTTTTTGCGGTCAAATCTCGTTAAATGAGGAGAATGAAAGAAAAAAAGTGGAAAAATTTGAAATTTTTATAAAATTATTCGTTTACTTGCTTTTTTTGATCAAATCTCGATAAAATAAGGAAAATTAAGGGAAAAAAAGAGGAAAAAAATTGAAAATTCGCTAAAATTATTCGTTTTTCTTGCTTTTTTCGGTCAAATCTCGATAAAATAAGGAAAATTAAGGGAAGAAAGAGGATAAAAATTGATATTTCGCAAATATTATTCGTTTTTCTTGCTTTTTTTGGTCACATCTCGATAAAATAAGGAAAATTAAGGGAAAAAAAGAGGAAAAAAACTGAAATTTCGCTAAAATTATTCGTTTTTCTTGCTTTTTTCGGTCAAATGTCGATAAAATAAGGAAAATTAAGGGAAAAAAAGAGGAAAAAAATAGAAATTTCGCTAAAATTATTCGTTTTTCTTGCTTTTTTCGGTCAAATCTCGATAAAATAAGGAAAATTAAGGGAAAAAAAGAGGATAAAAATTGATATTTCGATAAAATTATTCGTTTTTCTTGGTTTTTTTGGTCAAATTCGTTAAATGAGGAGAATGAAGGAAAAAAAGAGGAATAAATTTGAAATTTCGCTAAAATTATTCGTTTTTCTTTCTTTTTTTGGTCAAATCTCGATAAAATAAGGAAAATTAAGGGAAAAAAAGAGGAAAAAAATTGAAATTTCGCAAAAATAATTCGTTTTTCTTGCTTTTTTCGGTCTAATCTCGATTAAATAAGGAAAATTAAGGGAAAAAAAGAGGAAAAAAATTGAAATTTCGCTAAAATTATTCGTTTTTCTTGCTTTTTTCGGTCAAATCTCGATAAAATAAGGAAAATTAAGGGAAAAAAAGAGGATAAAAATTGATATTTCGATAAAATTATTCGTTTTTCTTGGTTTTTTTGGTCAAATTTGTTAAATGAGGAGAATGAAGGAAAAAAAGAGGAATAAATTTGAAATTTCGCTAAAATTATTCGTTTTTCTTTCTTTTTTTGGTCAAATCTCGATAAAATAAGGAAAATTAAGGGAAAAAAAGAGGAAAAAAATTGAAATTTCGCTAAAATTATTCGTTTTTCTTGCTTTTTTCGGTCTAATCTCGATAAAATAAGGAAAATTAAGGGAATAAAAGAGGAAAAAAATTGAAATTTTGCTAAAATTATTCGTTTTTCTTCCTTTTTTCGGTCAAATCTCAATAAAATAAGGAAAATTAAGGGAAAAAAAGAGTAAAAAAATTGAAATTTCGCTAAAATTATTCGTTTTTCTTGCTTTTTTCGGTCAAATTTCGATAAAATGAGGAAAAATAAGGGAAAAAAAGGATTAAGATTGATATTTCGATAAAATTATTCGTTTTTCTTGCTTTTTTCGGTCAAATCTCGATAAAGTAAGGAAAATTAAGGGAAAAAAAGAGGATAAAAATTGATATTTCGATAAAATTATTCGTTTTTCTTGGTTTTTTTGGTCAAATTCGTTAAATGAGGAGAATGAAGGAAAAAAAGAGGAATAAATTTGAAATTTCGCTAAAATTATTCGTTTTTCTTGCTTTTTTTGGTCAAATCTCGATAAAATAAGGAAAATTAAGGGAAAAAAAGAGGAAAAAAATTGAAATTTCGCTAAAATTATTCGTTTTTCTTGCTTTTTTCGGTCTAATCTCGATAAAATAAGGAATATTAAGGGAAAAAAAGAGGAAAAAAATTGAAATTTCGCGAAAATTATTCGTTTTTCTTGCTTTTTTCGGTCAAATCTCGATAAAATGAGGAAAATTAAGGGAAAAAAAGGATAAAAATTGATCTTTCGCTAAAATTATTCGTTTTTCTTGTTTTTTCGGTCAAATCTCGATAAAATAAGGAAAATTAAGGGAAAAAAGAGGTTTAAAATTGATATTTCGCTAAAATTTTTCGTTTTTCTTGTTTTTTTGGTCAAATCTCGATAAAATAAGGAAAATTATGGAAAAAAGAGGTTTAAATTGATATTTCGCTAAAATTTTTCGTTTTTCTTTTTTTTTCGGTCAAATCTCGATAAAATAAGGAAAATAATGGAAAAAAGAGGTTTAAAATTGATATTTCGCTAAAATTTTTCGTTTTTCTTGTTTTTTCGGTCAAATCTCGATAAAATGAGGAAAATTAAGGGAAAAAAAGAGGAAAAAAATTGAAATTTCGCTAAAATTATTCGTTTTTCTTGCTGTTTTCGGTCAAATCTCGATAAAATAAGGAAAATTAAGGGAAAAAAAGAGGAAAAAAATTGAAATTTCGCTAAAATTATTCGTTTTTCTTGCTTTTTTCGGTCTAATCTCGATAAAATAAGGAAAATTAAGGGAAAAAAAGAGGATAAAAATTGATATTTCGATAAAATTATTCGTTTTTCTTTGTTTTTTTGGTCAAATTCGTTAAATGAGGAGAATGAAGGAAAAAAAGAGGAATAAATTTGAAATTTCGCTAAAATTATTCGTTTACTTGCTTTTTTTGATCAAATCTCGATAAAATAAGGAAAATTAAGGGAAAAAAAGAGGAAAAAAATTGAAATTTCGCTAAAATTATTCGTTTTTCTTGCTTTTTTCGGTCAAATCTCGATAAAATGAGGAATATTAAGGGAAAAAAAGAGGAAAAAAATTGAAATTTCGCTAAAATTATTCGTTTTTCTTGCTGTTTTCGGTCAAATCTCGATAAAATAAGGAAAATTAAGGGAAAAAAAGAGGATAAAAATTGATATTTCGATAAAATTATTCGTTTTTCTTTGTTTTTTTGGTCAAATTCGTTAAATGAGGAGAATGAAGGAAAAAAAGAGGAATAAATTTGAAATTTCGCTAAAATTATTCGTTTTTCTTGCTTTTTTTGGTCAAATCTCGATAAAATAAGGAAAATTAAGGGAAAAAAAGAGGAAAAAAATTGAAATTTCGCAAAAATTATTAGTTTTTCTTGCTTTTTTCGGTCTAATCTCGATAAAATAAGGAAAATTAAGGGAAAAAAAGAGGAAAAAAATTGAAATTTCGCAAAAATTATTTTTTTTTCTTGCTTTTTTCGGTCTAATCTCGATAAAATAAGGAAAATTAAGGGAAAAAAAGAGGAAAAAAATTGAAATTTCGCTAAAATTATTCGTTTTTCTTGCTTTTTTCGGTCAAATCTCGATAAAATAAGGAAAATTAAGGGAAAAAAAGAGTAAAAAAATTGAAATTTCGCTAAAATTATTCGTTTTTCTTGCTTTTTTCGGTCAAATCTCGATAAAATGAGGAAAATTAAGGGAAAAAAAGAGGAAAACAATTGATATTTCGATAAAATTATTCGTTTTTCTTGATTTTTTCGGTCAAATCTCGATAAAATAAGGAAAATTAAGGGAAAAAAAGAGGAAAAAAATTGAAATTTCGCTAAAATTATTCGTTTTTCTTGCTTTTTTCGGTCAAATCTCGATAAAATGAGGAAAAATAAGGGAAAAAAAGGATTAAGATTGATATTTCGATAAAATTATTCGTTTTTCTTGCTTTTTTCGGTCAAATCTCGATAAAGTTTGGAAAATTAAGGGAAGAAAAGAGGAAAAAAATTGAAATTTCGCTAAAATTATTCGTTTTTCTTGCTTTTTTCGGTCAAATCTCGATAAAATGAGGAAAATTAAGGGAAAAAAAGGATAAAAATTGATATTTCGCTAAAATTATTCGTTTTTCTTGTTTTTTCGGTCAAATCTCGATAAAATAAGGAAAATTAAGGGAAAAAAGAGGTTTAAAATTGATATTTCGCTAAAATTATTCGTTTTTCTTGCTGTTTTCGGTCAAATCTCGATAAAATAAGGAAAATTAAGGGAAAAAAAGAGGAAAAAAATTGAAATTTCGCTAAAATTATTCGTTTTTCTTGCTTTTTTCGGTCAAATCTCTATAAAATAAGGAAAATTAAGGGAAAAAATAGGATAAAAATTGATATTTCGATAAAATTATTCGTTTTTCTTGGTTTTTTGCGGTCAAATCTCGTTAAATGAGGAGAATGAAAGAAAAAAAGTGGAAAAATTTGAAATTTTTATAATATTATTCGTTTACTTGCTTTTTTTGATCAAATCTCTATAAAATAAGGAAAATTAAGGGAAAAAAAGAGGAAAAAAATTGAAATTTCGCTAAAATTATTCGTTTTTCTTGCTTTTTTCGGTCAAATCTCGATAAAATAAGGAAAATTAAGGGAAGAAAGAGGATAAAAATTGATATTTCGCTAAAATTATTCGTTTTTCTTGCTTTTTTTGGTTACATCTCGATAAAATAAGGAAAATTAAGGGAAAAAAAGAGGAAAAAAACTGAAATTTTACTAAAATTATTCGTTTTTCTTGCTTTTTTCGGTCAAATTTCGATAAAATAAGGAAAATTAAGGGAAAAAAATTGAAATTTCGCTAAAATTATTCGTTTTTCTTGCTTATTTCGGTCAAATCTCGATAAAATAAGGAAAATTAAGGGAAAAAAAGAGGATAAAAATTGATATTTCGATAAAATTATTCGTTTTTCTTTGTTTTTTTGGTCAAATTCGTTAAATGAGGAGAATGAAGGAAAAAAAGAGGAATAAATTTGAAATTTCGCTAAAATTATTCGTTTTTCTTGCTTTTTTTGGTCAAATCTCGATAAAATAAGGAAAATTAATGGAAAAAAAGAGGAAAAAAATTGAAATTTCGCTAAAATTATTCGTTTTTCTTGCTTTTTTTGGTCTAATCTCGATAAAATAAGGAAAATTAAGGGAAAAAAAGAGGAAAAAAATTGAAATTTCGCTAAAATTATTCGTTTTTCTTGCTTTTTTCGGTCTAATCTCGATAAAATAAGGAAAATTAAGGGAAAAAAAGAGGAAAAAAATTGAAATTTCGCTAAAATTATTCGTTTTTCTTGCTTTTTTCGGTCAAATCTCGATAAAATAAGGAAAATTAAGGGAAAAAAAGAGTAAAAAAATTGAAATTTCGCTAAAATTATTCGTTTTTCTTGCTTTTTTCGGTCAAATCTCGATAAAATGAGGAAAATTAGGGGAAAAAAAGAGGAAAACAATTCATATTTCGAAAAAATTATTCGTTTTTCTTGATTTTTTCGGTCAAATCTCGATAAAATAAGGAAAATTAAGGGAAAAAAAAGAGGAAAAAAATTGAAATTTCGCTAAAATTATTCGTTTTTCTTGCTTTTTTCGGTCAAATCTCGATAAAGTTTGGAAAATTAAGGGAAGAAAAGAGGAAAAAAATTGAAATTTCGCTAAAATTATTCGTTTTTCTTGCTTTTTTCGGTCAAATCTCGATAAAATGAGGAAAATTAAGGGAAAAAAAGGATAAAAATTGATATTTCGCTAAAATTATTCGTTTTTCTTGTTTTTTCGGTCAAATCTCGATAAAATAAGGAAAATTAAGGGAAAAAGAGGTTTAAAATTGATATTTCGCTAAAATTTTTCGTTTTTTCTTGTTTTTTCGGTCAAATCTCGATAAAATAAGGAAAATAATGGAAAAAAGAGGTTTAAAATTGATATTTCGCTAAAATTTTTCGTTTTTCTTGTTTTTTCGGTCAAATCTCGATAAAATGAGGAAAATTAAGGGAAAAAAAGAGGAAAAAATTGAAATTTCGCAAAAATTATTCGTTTTTCTTGCTGTTTTCGGTCAAATCTCGATAAAATAAGGAAAATTAAGGGAAAAAAAGAGGAAAAAAAATTGAAATTTCGCTAAAATTATTCGTTTTTCTTGCTTTTTTCGGTCAAATCTCTATAAAATAAGGAAAATTAAGGGAAAAAATAGGATAAAAATTGATATTTCGATAAAATTATTCGTTTTTCTTGGTTTTTTGCGGTCAAATCTCGTTAAATGAGGAGAATGAAAGAAAAAAAGTGGAAAAAATTTGAAATTTTTATAAAATTATTCGTTTACTTGCTTTTTTTGATCAAATCTCGATAAAATAAGGAAAATTAAGGGAAAAAAAGAGGAAAAAAATTGAAAATTCGCTAAAATTATTCGTTTTTCTTGCTTTTTTCGGTCAAATCTCGATAAAATAAGGAAAATTAAGGGAAGAAAGAGGATAAAAATTGATATTTCGCAAATATTATTCGTTTTTCTTGCTTTTTTTGGTCACATCTCGATAAAATAAGGAAAATTAAGGGAAAAAAAGAGGAAAAAAACTGAAATTTCGCTAAAATTATTCGTTTTTCTTGCTTTTTTCGGTCAAATGTCGATAAAATAAGGAAAATTAAGGGAAAAAAAGAGGAAAAAAATAGAAATTTCGCTAAAATTATTCGTTTTTCTTGCTTTTTTTCGGTCAAATCTCGATAAAATAAGGAAAATTAAGGGAAAAAAAGAGGATAAAAATTGATATTTCGATAAAATTATTCGTTTTTCTTGGTTTTTTTGGTCAAATTCGTTAAATGAGGAGAATGAAGGAAAAAAAGAGGAATAAATTTGAAATTTCGCTAAAATTATTCGTTTTTCTTTCTTTTTTTGGTCAAATCTCGATAAAATAAGGAAAATTAAGGGAAAAAAAGAGGAAAAAAATTGAAATTTCGCAAAAATAATTCGTTTTTCTTGCTTTTTTCGGTCTAATCTCGATTAAATAAGGAAAATTAAGGGAAAAAAAGAGGAAAAAAATTGAAATTTCGCTAAAATTATTCGTTTTTCTTGCTTTTTTCGGTCAAATCTCGATAAAATAAGGAAAATTAAGGGAAAAAAAGAGGATAAAATTGATATTTCGATAAAATTATTCGTTTTTCTTGGTTTTTTTGGTCAAATTTGTTAAATGAGGAGAATGAAGGAAAAAAAGAGGAATAAATTTGAAATTTCGCTAAAATTATTCGTTTTTCTTTCTTTTTTTGGTCAAATCTCGATAAAATAAGGAAAATTAAGGGAAAAAAAGAGGAAAAAAATTGAAATTTCGCTAAAATTATTCGTTTTTCTTGCTTTTTTCGGTCTAATCTCGATAAAATAAGGAAAATTAAGGGAATAAAAGAGGAAAAAAATTGAAATTTTGCTAAAATTATTCGTTTTTCTTCCTTTTTTCGGTCAAATCTCAATAAAATAAGGAAAATTAAGGGAAAAAAAGAGTAAAAAAATTGAAATTTCGCTAAAATTATTCGTTTTTCTTGCTTTTTTCGGTCAAATTTCGATAAAATGAGGAAAAATAAGGGAAAAAAAGGATTAAGATTGATATTTCGATAAAATTATTCGTTTTTCTTGCTTTTTTCGGTCAAATCTCGATAAAGTAAGGAAAATTAAGGGAAAAAAAGAGGATAAAAATTGATATTTCGATAAAATTATTCGTTTTTCTTGGTTTTTTTTGGTCAAATTCGTTAAATGAGGAGAATGAAGGAAAAAAAGAGGAATAAATTTGAAATTTCGCTAAAATTATTTGTTTTTCTTGCTTTTTTTGGTCAAATCTCGATAAAATAAGGAAAATTAAGGGAAAAAAAGAGGAAAAAAATTGAAATTTCGCTAAAATTATTCGTTTTTCTTGCTTTTTTCGGTCTAATCTCGATAAAATAAGGAATATTAAGGGAAAAAAAGAGGAAAAAAATTGAAATTTCGCGAAAATTATTCGTTTTTCTTGCTTTTTTCGGTCAAATCTCGATAAAATGAGGAAAATTAAGGGAAAAAAAGGATAAAAATTGATCTTTCGCTAAAATTATTCGTTTTTCTTGTTTTTTCGGTCAAATCTCGATAAAATAAGGAAAATTAAGGGAAAAAAGAGGTTTAAAATTGATATTTCGCTAAAATTTTTCGTTTTTCTTGTTTTTTTGGTCAAATCTCGATAAAATAAGGAAAATTATGGAAAAAAGAGGTTTAAAATTGATATTTCGCTAAAATTTTTCGTTTTCTTGTTTTTTCGGTCAAATCTCGATAAAATAAGGAAAATAATGGAAAAAAGAGGTTTAAAATTGATATTTCGCTAAAATTTTTCGTTTTTCTTGTTTTTTCGGTCAAATCTCGATAAAATGAGGAAAATTAAGGGAAAAAAAGAGGAAAAAAATTGAAATTTCGCTAAAATTATTCGTTTTTCTTGCTGTTTTCGGTCAAATCTCGATAAAATAAGGAAAATTAAGGGAAAAAAAGAGGAAAAAAATTGAAATTTCGCTAAAATTATTCGTTTTTCTTGCTTTTTTCAGTCAAATCTCTATAAAATAAGGAAAATTAAGGGAAAAAATAGGATAAAAATTGATATTTCGATAAAATTATTCGTTTTTCTTGGTTTTTTACGGTCAAATCTCGTTAAATGAGGAGAATGAAAGAAAAAAAGTGGAAAAATTTGAAATTTTTATAAAATTATTCGTTTACTTGCTTTTTTTGATCAAATCTCGATAAAATAAGGAAAATTAAGGGAAAAAAAGAGGAAAAAAATTGAAATTTCGCTAAAATTATTCGTTTTTCTTGCTTTTTTCGGTCAAATCTCGATAAAATGAGGAATATTAAGGGAAAAAAAGAGGAAAAAAATTGAAATTTCGCTAAAATTATTCGTTTTTCTTGCTGTTTTCGGTCAAATCTCGATAAAATAAGGAAAATTAAGGGAAAAAAAGAGGATAAAAATTGATATTTCTATAATATTATTCGTTTTTCTTGGTTTTTTTGGTCAAATTCGTTAAATGAGGAGAATGAAGGAAAAAAAGAGGAATTAATTTGAAATATCGCTAAAATTATTCGTTTTTCTTGCTTTTTTTTGGTCAAATCTCGATAAAATAAGGAAAATTAAGGGAAAAAAAGAGGAAAAAAATTGAAATTTCGCTAAAATTATTCGTTTTTCTTGCTTTTTTCGGTCTAATCTCGATAAAATAAGGAAAATTAAGGGAAAAAAAGAGGAAAAAAATTGAAATTTTGCGAAAATTATTCGTTTTTCTTGCTTTTTTTGGGTCAAATCTCGATAAAATAAGGAAAATTAAGGGAAAAAAAGAGGATAAAAATTGATATTTCGATAAAATTATTCGTTTTTCTTGCTTTTTTCGGTCAAATCTCGATAAAGTAAGGAAAATTAAGGGAAAAAAAGAGGAAAAAATTGAAATTTCGCTAAAATTATTCGTTTTTCTTGCTTTTTGTTGGTCAAATCTCGATAAAAGAAGGTAAATTAAGGGAAAAAAAGAGGAAAAAAATTGAAATTTCGCTAAAATTATTCGTTTTTCTTGCTTTTTTCGGTCAAATCTCGATAAAATAAGGAAAATTAAGGGAAAAAAAGAGTAAAAAAATTGAAATTTCGCTAAAATTATTCGTTTTTCTTGCTTTTTTCGGTCAAATCTCGATAAAATGAGGAAAATTAAGGGAAAAAAAGAGGAAAACAATTGATATTTCGATAAAATTATTCGTTTTTCTTGCTTTTTTCGGTCAAACCTCGATAAAATGAGGAAAAATAAGGGAAAAAAAGGATAAAGATCGATATTTCGATAAAATTATTCGTTTTTCTTGCTTTTTTCGGTCGAATCTCGATAAAGTAAGGAAAATTAAGGGAAGAAAAGAGGATGAAAATTGAAATTTCGCTAAAATTATTCGTTTTTCTTGCTTTTTTCGGTCAAATCTCGATAAAATGAGGAAAATTAAGGGAAAAAAAGGATAAAAATTGATATTTCGCTAAAATTATTCGTTTTTCTTGTTTTTTCGGTCAAATCTCGATAAAATAAGGAAAATTAAGGGAAAAAAGAGGTTTAAAATTGATATTTCGCTAAAATTTTTCGTTTTTCTTGTTTTTTCGGTCAAATCTCGATTAAATAAGGAAAATAATGGAAAAAAGAGGTTTAAAATTGATATTTCGCTAAAATTTTTCGTTTTTCTTGTTTTTTCGGTCAAATCTCGATAAAATAAGGAAAATAATGGAAAAAAGAGGTTTAAAATTGATATTTCGCTAAAATTTTTCATTTTTCTTGTTTTTTCGGTCAAATCTCGATAAAATGAGGAAAATTAATGGAAAAAAAGAGGAAAAAAATTGAAATTTCGCTAAAATTATTCGTTTTTCTTGCTTTTTTCGGTCAAATCTCTATAAAATAAGGAAAATTAAGGGAAAAAATAGGATAAAAATTGATATTTCGTTTAAATAATGCGTTTTTCTTGCTTTTTTCGTTCAAATCTCGATAAAATAAGTAAAATAAAGGGAAAAAAGAGGATAGAAATTGATATTTCGCAAAAATTATTCGTTTTTCTTGCTTTTTGCGGTCAAATCTCGATAAAATAAGGAAAATTAAGGGAAAAAAAGAGGAAAAAAATTGAAATTTCACCATAATTATTCGTTTTTCTTGCTTTTTTCGGTCAAATCTCGATAAAATAATGAAAATTAAGAAAAAAAAAGAGGAAAAAAATTGAAATTTCGCTTAAATTATTCGTTTATCTTGCTTTTTTCGGTCAAATCTCGATAAAATAAGGAAAATTAAGGGAAAAAAAGAGGATAAAAATTGATATTTCGATAAAATTATTCGTTTTTCTTGGTTTTCTTGGTCAAATTCGTTAAATGAGGAGAATGAAGGAAAAAAAGAGGAATAAATTTGAAATTTCGCTAAAATTATTCGTTTTTCTTCCTTTTTTTGGTCAAATCTCGATAAAATAAGGAAAATTAAGGGAAAAAAAGAGGAAAAAAATTGATATTTCGATAAAATTATTCGTTTTCTGGCCTTTTTCGGTCAAATCTCGATAAAGTAAGGAAAATTAAGGGATAAAAAGAGGAAAAAATTGAAATTTCGATAAAATTATTCGTTTTTCTTGCTTTTTTCGGTCAAATCTCGATAAAATAAGGAAAATTAAGGGAAAAAAATTGAAATTTCGCAAAAATTATTCGTTTTTCTTGCTTTTTTCGGTCAAATCTCGAAAAAATAAGTAAAATTAAGGGAAAAAAAGAGGAAAAAAATTGATATTTCGATATATTATTCGTTTTTCTTGCTTTTTTTGGTCCAATCTCGATAAAATAAGGAAAATTAAGGGAAAAAAAGAGGAAAAAATTGAAATTTCGTTAAAATTATACGTTTTTCTTGCTTTTTTCGGTCAAATCTCGAAAAAATAAGTAAAATTAAGGGAAAAAAAGAGGAAAAAAATTGATATTTCGATATATTATTCGTTTTTCTTGCTTTTTTTGGTCAAATCTCGATAAAATAAGGAAAATTAAGGGAAAAAAAGAGGAAAAAAATTGAAATTTCGCTAAGATTATTCGTTTTTCTTGCTTTTTTCGTTCAAATCTCGATAAAATAAGGAAAATTAAGGGAAAGAAGAGGATAAAAATTGATATTTCGCTAAAATTATTTGTTTTTATTGCTTTTTTTGGTCAAATCTCGATACAATAAGGTAAATTAAGGGATAAAAAGAGGAAAAAAATTGAAATTTCGCTAAAATTATTCGTTTTTCTTGCTTTTTTCGGTCAAATCTCGATTAAATAAGGAAAATTAAGGGAAAAAATAGGAAAAAAATTGAAATTTCGCAAAAATTATTCGTTTTTCTTGCTTTTTTCGTCAAATCTCGATAATATAAGGAAAATTAAGGGAAAAAAAGAGGATAAAAATTGATATTTCGCTTAAATTATTCGTTTTTCTTGCTTTTTTTGGTCAAATCTCGATAAAATAAGGAAAATTAAGGGAAAAAAGGAGGAAAAAAATTGAAATTTCGCCAAAATTATTCGTTCTTCTTGCTTTTTTCGGTCAAATCTCGATAAAATAAGGTAAATTAAGGGAAAAAAAGAGGAAAAAACTTGAAATTTCGCAAAAATTATTCGTTTTTCTTGCTTTTTTCGGTCAAATCTCGATAAAATAAGGATAATTAAGGGAAAAAAAGAGGATAAAAATTGATATTTCGCTAAAATAATTCGTTTTTCTTGCTTTTTTCGTTCAAATCTCGATAAAATAAGGAAAATTAAGGTAAAAAAGAGGATAGAAATTGATATTTCGATAAAATTATTCGTTTTTCTTGCTTTTTTCGGTCAAATCTCGATAAAGTAAGGAAAATTAAGGGAAAAAAAGAGGAAAAAATTGAAATTTCGCTAAAATTATTCGTTTTTCTTGCTTTTTTCGGTCAAATCTCGATAAAATAAGGAAAATTAAGTGAAAAAAGAGGAAAAAAATTGAAATTTCGCTAAAATTATTAGTTTTTCTTGCTTTTTTCGGTCAAATCTCGATAAAATAAGGAAAATTAAGGTTAAAAAAGAGGAAAAAAATTGAAATTTCGCTAAAATTATTCGTTTTTCTTGCTTTTTTCGGTCAAATCTCGATAAAATAAGGAAAATTAAGGTTAAAAAAGAGGAAAAAAATTGAAATTTCGCTAAAATTATTCGTTTTTCTTGCTTTTTTTGGTCAAATCTCGATAAAATAAGGAAAATTAAGGGAAAAAAAGAGGAAAAGAATTGAAATTTCGCTTAAATTATTCGTTTTTCTTGCTTTTTTCGTTCAAATCTCGATAAAATAAGGAAAATTAAGGGAAAAAAGAGAATAGAAATTGATATTTCGCTAAAATTATTCGTTATTCTTGCTTTTTTCGGGTAAATCTCGATAAAATAAGGAAAATTAAGGGAAAAAAGCGGAAAAAAATTGAAATTTCGCTTAAATTATTCGTTTTCTTGCTTTTTTCGGTCAAATCTCGATAAAGTAAGGAAAATTAAGGGAAAAAAAGAGGAAAAAGTTGAAATTTCGCTAAAATTATTCGCTTTTCTTGCTTTTTTCGGTCAAATCTCGAAAAACTAAGGAAAATTAAGGGAAAAAAAGAGGGTAAAAATTGATATTTCGATAAAATTATTCCTTTTTCTTGGTTTTTTGCGGTTAAATCTCGTTAATTGAGGAGAATGAAGGAAAAAAAGAGGAAAAAATTTGAAATTTCGCTAAAATTGTTCGTTTTTCTTGCTTTTTTTGGTCAAATCTCGATAAAATAAGGAAAATTAAGGGAAACAAAGCGGAAAAAAATTGAAATTTCGCTAAAATTATTCATTTTTCTTGCTTTTTTCGGTCAAATCTCGATAAAATAAGGAAAATTAAGGGAAAAAAAGGATAAAAATTGATATTTCGCCTAAATTATTCGTTTTTCTTGCTTTTTGCGGTCAAATCTCGATAAAATAAGGAAAATTAAGGGAAAAAGAGAGGAAAAAAATTGAAATTTCGCCATAATTATTCGTTTTTCTTGCTTTTTTCGGTCAAATCTCGATAAAATAATGAAAATTAAGAAAAAAAAAGAGGTAAAAAATTGAAATTTCGCTTAAATTATTCGTTTATCTTGCTTTTTTCGGTCAAATCTCGATAAAATAAGGAAAATTAAGGGAAAAAAAGAGGATAAAAATCGATATTTCGATAAAATTATTCGTTTTTCTTGGTTTTTTTGGTCAAATTCGTTAAATGAAGAGAATGAAGGAAAAAAAGAGGAATAAATTTGAAATTTCGCTAAAATTATTCGTTTTTCTTCCTTTTTTTGGTCAAATCTCGATAAAATAAGGAAAATTAAGGGAAAAAAAGAGGAAAAAAATTGATATTTCGATAAAATTATTCGTTTTCTGGCCTTTTTCGGTCAAATCTCGATAAAGTAAGGAAAATTAAGGGATAAAAAGAGGAAAAAATTGAAATTTCGATAAAATTATTCGTTTTTCTTGCTTTTTTCGGTCAAATCTCGATAAAATAAGGAAAATTAAGGGAAAAAAATTGAAATTTCGCAAAAATTATTCGTTTTTCTTGCATTTTTCGGTCAAATCTCGAAAAAATAAGTAAAATTAAGGGAAAAAAAGAGGAAAAAAATTGATATTTCGATATATTATTCGTTTTTCTTGCTTTTTTTGGTCAAATCTCGATAAAATAAGGAAAATTAAGGGAAAAAAAGAGGAAAAAATTGAAATTTCGTTAAAATTATACGTTTTTTTGCTTTTTTCGGTCAAATCTCGATAAAATAAGGAAAATTAAGGTTAAAAAAGAGGATAAAAATTGATATTTCGCTTAAATTATTCGTTTTTCTTGCTTTTTTTGGTCAAATCTCGATAAAATAAGGAAAATTAAGGGAAAAAAAGAGGAAAAAAATTGAAATTTCGCTAAGATTATTCGTTTTTCTTGCTTTTTTCGTTCAAATCTCGATAAAATAAGGAAAATTAAGGGAAAGAAGAGGATAAAAATTGATATTTCGCTAAAATTATTTGTTTTTATTGCTTTTTTTGGTCAAATCTCGATACAATAAGGTAAATTAAGGGATAAAAAGAGGAAAAAAATTGAAATTTCGCTAAAATTATTCGTTTTTCTTGCTTTTTTCGGTCAAATCTCGATTAAATAAGGAAAATTAAGGGAAAAAATAGGAAAAAAATTGAAATTTCGCAAAAATTATTCGTTTTTCTTGCTTTTTTCGTCAAATCTCGATAATATAAGGAAAATTAAGGGAAAAAAAGAGGATAAAAATTGATATTTCGCTTAAATTATTCGTTTTTCTTGCTTTTTTTGGTCAAATCTCGATAAAATGAGGAAAATTAAGGGAAAAAAGGAGGAAAAAAATTGAAATTTCGCCAAAATTATTCGTTCTTCTTGCTTTTTTCGGTCAAATCTCGATAAAATAAGGTAAATTAAGGGAAAAAAAGAGGAAAAAACTTGAAATTTCGCAAAAATTATTCGTTTTTCTTGCTTTTTTCGGTCAAATCTCGATAAAATAAGGATAATTAAGGGAAAAAAAGAGGATAAAAATTGATATTTCGCTAAAATAATTCGTTTTTCTTGCTTTTTTCGTTCAAATCTCGATAAAATAAGGAAAATTAAGGTAAAAAAGAGGATAGAAATTGATATTTCGATAAAATTATTTGTTTTTCTTGCTTTTTTCGGTCAAATCTCGATAAAGTAAGGAAAATTAAGGGAAAAAAAGAGGAAAAAATTGAAATTTCGCTAAAATTATTCGTTTTTCTTGCTTTTTTCGGTCATATCTCGATAAAATAAGGAAAATTAAGTGAAAAAAATTGAAATTTCGCTAAAATTATTCGTTTTTCTTGCTTTTTTCGGTCAAATCTCGATAAAATGAGGAAAATTAAGGGAAAAAAAGGATAAAAATTGATATTTCGCCTAAATTATTCGTTTTTCTTGCTTTTTTTGGTCAAATCTCGATAAAATAAGGAAAATTAAGGTTAAAAAATAGGAAAAAAATTGAAATTTCGCTAAAATTATTCGTTTTTCTTGCTTTTTTCGGTCAAATCTCGATAAAATAAGGAAAATTAAGGGAAAAAAAGAGGAAAAGAATTGAAATTTCGCTTAAATTATTCGTTTTTCTTGCTTTTTTCGTTCAAATCTCGATAAAATAAGGAAAATTAAGGGAAAAAAGAGAATAGAAATTTATATTTTGCTAAAATTATTCGTTTTTCTTGCTTTTTTCGGGTAAATCTCGATAAAATAAGGAAAATTAAGGGAAAAAAGCGGAAAAAAATTGAAATTTCGCTTAAATTATTCGTTTTCTTGCTTTTTTCGGTCAAATCTCGATAAAGTAAGGAAAATTAAGGGAAAAAAGAGGAAAAAGTTGAAATTTCGCTAAAATTATTCGCTTTTCTTGCTTTTTTCGGTCAAATCTCGAAAAACTAAGGAAAATTAAGGGAAAAAAAGAGGGTAAAAATTGATATTTCGATAAAATTATTCCTTTTTCTTGGTTTTTTGCGGTTAAATCTCGTTAATTGAGGAGAATGAAGGAAAAAAAGAGGAAAAAATTTGAAATTTCGCTAAAATTGTTCGTTTTTCTTGCTTTTTTTGGTCAAATCTCGATAAAATAAGGAAAATTAAGGGAAACAAAGCGGAAAAAAATTGAAATTTCGCTAAAATTATTCGTTTTTCTTGCTTTTTTCGGTCAAATCTCGATAAAATAAGGAAAATTAAGGGATAAAAGAGGATAAAAATTGATATTTCGCTAAAATTATTCGTTTTTCTTGCTTTTTTTGGTCAGATCTAGATAAAATAAGGATTATTAAGGAAAAAAGCGGAAAAAAATTGATATTTCGATAAAATTATTCGTTTTCTTGCTTTTTTCGTTCAAATCTCGATAAAGTAAGGAAAATTGAGGGATAAAAAGAGGAAAAAATTGAAATTTCGCTAAAATTATTCGTTTTTCTTGCTTTTTTTGGTCAAATCTCGATAAAATAGGGAAAATTAAGGGAAAAAAAGAGGAAAAAAATTGAAATTTCGTTATAATTATACGTTTTTTTGCTTTTTTCGGTCAAATCTCGATAAAATAAGGAAAATTAAGGTAAAAAAAGAGGATAAAAATTGATATTTCGCTTAAATTATTCGTTTTTCTTGCTTTTTTTGGTCAAATCTCGATAAAATAAGGAAAATTAAGGGAAAAAAAGAGGAAAAAAATTGAAATTTCGCTAAGATTATTCGTTTTTCTTGCTTTTTTCGTTCAAATCTCGATAAAATAAGGAAAATTAAGGGAAAGAAGAGGATAAAAATTGATATTTCGCTTAAATTTTTTGTTTTTATTGCTTTTTTTGGTCAAATCTTGATACAATAAGGTAAATTAAGGGATAAAAAGAGGAAAAAAATTGAAATTTCGCTAAAATTATTCGTTTTTCTTGCTTTTTTCGGTCAAATCTCGATAAAATAAGGAAAATTAAAGGAAAAAATAGGAAAAAAATTGATATTTCGCAAAAATTATTCGTTTTTCTTGCCTTTTTCGTCAAATCTCGATAATATAAGGAAAATTAAGGGAAAAAAAGAGGATAAAAATTGATATTTCGTTTAAATTATTCGTTCTTCTTGCTTTTTTCGGTCAAATCTCGATAAAATAAGGAAAATTAAGGGAAAAAAAGAGGAAAAAACTTGAAATTTCGCAAAAATTATTCGTTTTTCTTGCTTTTTTCGGTCAAATCTCGATAAAATAAGGATAATTAAGGGAAAAAAAGAGGATAAAAATTGATATTTCGCTAAAATAATTCGTTTTTCTTGCTTTTTTCGTTCAAATCTCGATAAAATAAGGAAAATTAAGGTAAAAAAGAGGATAGAAATTGATATTTCGATAAAATTATTCGATTTTCTTGCTTTTTTTGGTCAAATCTCGATAAAGTAAGGAAAATTAAGGGAAAAAAAGAGGAAAAAATTGAAATTTCGCTAAAATTATTCGTTTTTCTTGCTTTTTTCGGTCAAATCTCGATAAAATAAGGAAAATTAAGTGAAAAAAAGAGGAAAAAAATTGAAATTTCGCTAAAATTATTCGTTTTTCTTGCTTTTTTCGGTCAAATCTCGATAAAATGAGGAAAATTAAGGGAAAAAAAGGATAAAAATTGATATTTCGCTTAAATTATTCGTTTTTCTTGCTTTTTTTGGTCAAATCTCGATAAAATAAGGAAAATTAAGGTTAAAAAAGAGGATAGAAATTGATATTTCGATAAAATTATTCGTTTTTCTTGCTTTTTTCGGTCAAATCTCGATAAAGTAAGGAAAATTAAGGGAAAAAAAGAGGAAAAAATTGAAATTTCGCTAAAATTATTCGTTTTTCTTGCTTTTTTCGGTCAAATCTCGATAAAATAAGGAAAATTAAGTGAAAAAAGAGGAAAAAAATTGAAATTTCGCTAAAATTATTCGTTTTTCTTGCTTTTTTCGGTCAAATCTCGATAAAATGAGGAAAATTAAGGGAAAAAAAGGAAAAAAATTGATATTTCGCCTAAATTATTCGTTTTTCTTGCTTTTTTTGGTCAAATCTCGATAAAATAAGGAAAATTAAGGTTAAAAAAGAGGAAAAAAATTGAAATTTCGCTAAAATTATTCGTTTTTCTTGCTTTTTTCGGTCAAATCTCGATAAAATAAGGAAAATTAAGGGAAAAAAAGAGGAAAAGAATTGAAATTTCGCTTAAATTATTCGTTTTTCTTGCTTTTTTCGTTCAAATCTCGATAAAATAAGGAAAATTAAGGGAAAAAAGAGAATAGAAATTGATATTTCGCTAAAATTATTCGTTTTTCTTGCTTTTTTCGGGTAAATCTCGATAAAATAAGGAAAATTAAGGGAAAAAAGCGGAAAAAAATTGAAATTTCGCTTAAATTATTCGTTTTCTTGCTTTTTTCGGTCAAATCTCGATAAAGTAAGGAAAATTAAGGGAAAAAAAGAGGAAAAAGTTGAAATTTCGCTAAAATTATTCGCTTTTCTTGCTTTTTTCGGTCAAATCTCGAAAAACTAAGGAAAATTAAGGGAAAAAAAGAGGGTAAAAATTGATATTTCGATAAAATTATTCCTTTTTCTTGGTTTTTTGCGGTTAAATCTCGTTAATTGAGGAGAATGAAGGAAAAAAAGAGGAAAAAATTTGAAATTTCGCTAAAATTGTTCGTTTTTCTTGCTTTTTTTGGTCAAATCTCGATAAAATAAGGAAAATTAAGGGAAACAAAGCGGAAAAAAATTGAAATTTCGCTAAAATTATTCGTTTTTCTTGCTTTTTTCGGTCAAATCTCGATAAAATAAGGAAAATTAAGTGATAAAAGAGGATAAAAATTGATATTTCGCTAAAATTATTCGTTTTTCTTGCTTTTTTTGGTCAAATCTAGATAAAATAAGGATTATTAAGGAAAAAAGCGGAAAAAAATTGATATTTCGATAAAATTATTCGTTTTCTTGCTTTTTTCGTTCAAATCTCGATAAAGTAAGGAAAATTGAGGGATAAAAAGAGGAAAAAATTGAAATTTCGCTAAAATTATTCGTTTTTCTTGCTTTTTTTGGTCAAATCTCGATAAAATAGGGAAAATTAAGGGAAAAAAAGAGGAAAAAAATTGAAATTTCGTTATAATTATACGTTTTTTTGCTTTTTTCGGTCAAATCTCGATAAAATAAGGAAAATTAAGGTAAAAAAAGAGGATAAAAATTGATATTTCGCTTAAATTATTCGTTTTTCTTGCTTTTTTTGGTCAAATCTCGATAAAATAAGGAAAATTAAGGGAAAAAATAGGAAAAAAATTGAAATTTCGCAAAAATTATTCGTTTTTCTTGCCTTTTTCGTCAAATCTCGATAATATAAGGAAAATTAAGGGAAAAAAAGAGGATAAAAATTGATATTTCGCTTAAATTATTCGTTTTTCTTGCTTTTTTGGTCAAATCTCGATAAAATAAGGAAAATTAAGGGAAAAAAGGAGGAAAAAAATTGAAATTTTGCCAAAATTATTCGTTCTTCTTGCTTTTTTCGGTCAAATCTCGATAAAATAAGGAAAATTAAGGGAAAAAAAGAGGAAAAAACTTGAAATTTCGCAAAAATTATTCGTTTTTCTTGCTTTTTTCGGTCAAATCTCGATAAAATAAGGATAATTAAGGGAAAAAAGAGGATAAAAATTGATATTTCGCTAAAATAATTCGTTTTTCTTGCTTTTTTCGTTCAAATCTCGATAAAATAAGGAAAATTAAGGTAAAAAAGAGGATAGAAATTGATATTTCGATAAAATTATTCGATTTTCTTGCTTTTTTCGTTCAAATCTCGATAAAATAAGGAAAATTAAGGTAAAAAAGAGGATAGAAATTGATATTTCGATAAAATTATTCGATTTTCTTGCTTTTTTTGGTCAAATCTCGATAAAGTAAGGAAAATTAAGGGAAAAAAAGAGGGTAAAAATTGATATTTCGATAAAATTATTCCTTTTTCTTGGTTTTTTGCGGTTAAATCTCGTTAATTGAGGGGAATGAAGGAAAAAAAGAGGAAAAAATTTGAAATTTCGCTAAAATTGTTCGTTTTTCTTGCTTTTTTTGGTCAAATCTCGATAAAATAAGGAAAATTAAGGGATAAAAGAGGATAAAAATTGATATTTCGCTAAAATTATTCGTTTTTCTTGCTTTTTTTGGTCAAATCTAGATAAAATAAGGATTATTAAGGAAAAAAGCGGAAAAAAATTGATATTTCGATAAAATTATTCGTTTTCTTGCTTTTTTCGTTCAAATCTCGATAAAGTAAGGAAAATTGAGGGATAAAAAGAGGAAAAAATTGAAATTTCGCTAAATTATTCGTTTTTCTTGCTTTTTTTGGTCAAATCTCGATAAAATAGGGAAAATTAAGGGAAAAAAAGAGGAAAAAAATTGAAATTTCGTTATAATTATACGTTTTTTTGCTTTTTTCGGTCAAATCTCGATAAAATAAGGAAAATTAAGGTAAAAAAAGAGGATAAAAATTGATATTTCGCTTAAATTATTCGTTTTTCTTGCTTTTTTTGGTCAAATCTCGATAAAATAAGGAAAATTAAGGGAAAAAAAGAGGAAAAAAATTGAAATTTCGCTAAGATTATTCGTTTTTCTTGCTTTTTTCGTTCAAATCTCGATAAAATAAGGAAAATTAAGGGAAAGAAGAGGATAAAAATTGATATTTCGCTAAAATTTTTTGTTTTTATTGCTTTTTTTGGTCAAATCTTGATACAATAAGGTAAATTAAGGGATAAAAAGAGGAAAAAAATTGAAATTTCGCTAAAATTATTCGTTTTTCTTGCTTTTTTCGGTCAAATCTCGATAAAATAAGGAAAATTAAGGGAAAAAATAGGAAAAAAATTGAAATTTCGCAAAAATTATTCGTTTTTCTTGCCTTTTTCGTCAAATCTCGATAATATAAGGAAAATTAAGGGAAAAAAAGAGGATAAAAATTGATATTTCGCTTAAATTATTCGTTTTTCTTGCTTTTTTGGTCAAATCTCGATAAAATAAGGAAAATTAAGGGAAAAAAGGAGGAAAAAAATTGAAATTTTGCCAAAATTATTCGTTCTTCTTGCTTTTTTCGGTCAAATCTCGATAAAATAAGGAAAATTAAGGGAAAAAAAGAGGAAAAAACTTGAAATTTCGCAAAAATTATTCGTTTTTCTTGCTTTTTTCGGTCAAATCTCGATAAAATAAGGATAATTAAGGGAAAAAAAGAGGATAAAAATTGATATTTCGCTAAAATAATTCGTTTTTCTTGCTTTTTTCGTTCAAATCTCGATAAAATAAGGAAAATTAAGGTAAAAAAGAGGATAGAAATATATTTCGATAAAATTATTCGATTTTCTTGCTTTTTTTGGTCAAATCTCGATAAAGTAAGGAAAATTAAGGGAAAAAAAGAGGAAAAAATTGAAATTTCGCTAAAATTATTCGTTTTTCTTGCTTTTTTCGGTCAAATCTCGATAAAATAAGGAAAATTAAGTGAAAAAAAGAGGAAAAAAATTGAAATTTCGCTAAAATTATTCGTTTTTCTTGCTTTTTTCGGTCAAATCTCGATAAAATGAGGAAAATTAAGGGAAAAAAAGGATAAAAATTGATATTTCGCTTAAATTATTCGTTTTTCTTGCTTTTTTTGGTCAAATCTCGATAAAATAAGGAAAATTAAGGTTAAAAAAGAGGAAAAAATTGAAATTTCGCTAAAATTATTCGTTTTTCTTGCTTTTTTCGGTCAAATCTCGATAAAATAAGGAAAATTAAGTGAAAAAAAGAGGAAAAAAATTGAAATTTCGCTAAAATTATTCGTTTTTCTTGCTTTTTTCGGTCAAATCTCGATAAAATGAGGAAAATTAAGGGAAAAAAAGGATAAAAATTGATATTTCGCTTAAATTATTCGTTTTTCTTGCTTTTTTTGGTCAAATCTCGATAATATAAGGAAAATTAAGGGAAAAAAAGAGGATAAAAATTGATATTTCGCTTAAATTATTCGTTTTTCTTGCTTTTTTGGTCAAATCTCGATAAAATAAGGAAAATTAAGGGAAAAAAGGAGGAAAAAAATTGAAATTTCGCCAAAATTATTCGTTCTTCTTGCTTTTTTCGGTCAAATCTCGATAAAATAAGGAAAATTAAGGGAAAAAAAGAGGAAAAAACTTGAAATTTCGCAAAAATTATTCGTTTTTCTTGCTTTTTTCGGTCAAATCTCGATAAAATAAGGATAATTAAGGGAAAAAAAGAGGATAAAAATTGATATTTCGCTAAAATAATTCGTTTTTCTTGCTTTTTTCGTTCAAATCTCGATAAAATAAGGAAAATTAAGGTAAAAAAGAGGATAGAAATTGATATTTCGATAAAATTATTCGATTTTCTTGCTTTTTTCGGTCAAATCTCGATAATGTAAGGGAAATTAAGGGAAAAAAAGAGGAAAAAATTGAAATTTCGCTAAAATTATTCGTTTTTCTTGCTTTTTTCGGTCAAATCTCGATAAAATAAGGAAAATTAAGTGAAAAAAAGAGGAAAAAAATTGAAATTTCGCTAAAATTATTCGTTTTTCTTGCTTTTTTTCGGTCAAATCTCGATAAAATGAGGAAAATTAAGGGAAAAAAAGGATAAAAATTGATATTTCGTTTAAATTATTCGTTTTTCTTGATTTTTTTGGTCAAATCTCGATAAAATAAGGAAAATTAAGGTTAAAAAAGAGGAAATAAATTGAAATTTCGCTAAAATTATTCGTTTTTCTTGCTTTTTTCGGTCAAATCTCGATAAAATAAGGAAAATTAAGGGGAAAAAAAAGGAAAAAAAAATTGAAATTTCTCTAAAATTATTCGTTTTTCTTGCTTTTTTTTTGGTCAAATCTCGATAAAATGAGGAAAATTAAGGGAAAAAAAGGATAAAAATTGATATTTCGCTTAAATTATTCGTTTTTCTTGCTTTTTTTGGTCAAATCTCGATAAAATAAGGAAAATTAAGGTTAAAAAAGAGGAAAAAAATTGAAATTTCGCTAAAATTATTCGTTTTTCATGCTTTTTTCGGTCAAATCTCGATAAAATAAGGAAAATTAAGGGAAAAAAAGAGGTAAAAAATTGAAATTTTGCTAAAATTATTCGTTTTTCTTGCTTTTTTCGGTCAAATCTCGATAAAATAAGGAAAATTAAGGGAAAAAAAGAGGATAAAAATTGATATTTCGATAAAAATATTCGTTTTTCTTGGTTTTTTTGCGGTCAAATCTCGTTTAATGAGGAGAATGAAAGAAAAAAAGAGGAAAAAATTTGAAATTTCGATAAAATTATTCGTTTTTTTTGCTTTTTTTGGTCAAATCTCGATAAAATAAGGAAAATTAAGGGAGAAAAAGAGGTAAAAAATTGAAATTTCGCTAAAATTATTCGTTTTTCTTGCTTTTTTCGGTCAAATCTCGATAATATAAGGAAAATTAAGGGAAAAAAAGAGGATAAAAATTGATATTTCGCTTAAATTATTCGTTTTTCTTGCTTTTTTTGGTCAAATCTCGATAAAATAAGGAAAATTAAGGGAAAAAAGGAGGAAAAAAATTGATATTTCGCTAAAATAATTCGTTTTTCTTGCTTTTTTCGTTCAAATCTCGATAAAATAAGGAAAATTAAGGTAAAAAAGAGGATAGAAATTGATATTTCGATAAAATTATTCGTTTTTCTTGCTTTTTTCGGTCAAATCTCGATAAAGTAAGGAAAATTAAGGGAAAAAAAGAGGAAAAAATTGAAATTTCGCTAAAATTATTCGTTTTTCTTGCTTTTTTCGGTCAAATCTCGATAAAATAAGGAAAATTAAGTGAAAAAAGAGGAAAAAATTGAAATTTCGCTGAAATTATTCGTTTTTCTTGCTTTTTTCGGTCAAATCTCGATAAAATGAGGAAAATTAAGGGAAAAAAAGGATAAAAATTGATATTTCGCCTAAATTATTCGTTTTTCTTGCTTTTTTTGGTCAAATCTCGATAAAATAAGGAAAATTAAGGTTAAAAAAGAGGAAAAAAATTGAAATTTCGCTAAAATTATTCGTTTTTCTTGCTTTTTTCGGTCAAATCTCGATAAAATAAGGAAAATTAAGGGAAAAAAAGAGGAAAAGAATTGAAATTTCGCTTAAATTATTCGTTTTTCTTGCTTTTTTCGTTCAAATCTCGATAAAATAAGGAAAATTAAGGGAAAAAAGAGAATAGAAATTGATATTTCGCTAAAATTATTCGTTTTTCTTGCTTTTTTCGGGTAAATCTCGATAAAATAAGGAAAATTAAGGGAAAAAAGCGGAAAAAAATTGAAATTTCGCTTAAATTATTCGTTTTCTTGCTTTTTTCGGTCAAATCTCGATAAAGTAAGGAAAATTAAGGGAAAAAAAGAGGAAAAAGTTGAAATTTCGCTAAAATTATTCGCTTTTCTTGCTTTTTTCGGTCAAATCTCGAAAAACTAAGGAAAATTAAGGGAAAAAAAGAGGGTAAAAATTGATATTTCGATAAAATTATTCCTTTTTCTTGGTTTTTTGCGGTTAAATCTCGTTAATTGAGGAGAATGAAGGAAAAAAAGAGGAAAAAATTTGAAATTTCGCTAAAATTGTTCGTTTTTCTTGCTTTTTTTGGTCAAATCTCGATAAAATAAGGAAAATTAAGGGAAAAAAAGAGGAAAAAAATTGAAATTTCGTTATAATTATACGTTTTTTTGCTTTTTTCGGTCAAATCTCGATAATATAAGGAAAATTAAGGTAAAAGAAGAGGATAAAAATTGATATTTCGCTTAAATTATTCGTTTTTCTTGCTTTTTTTGGTCAAATCTCGATAAAATAAGGAAAATTAAGGGAAAAAAAGAGGAAAAAAATTGAAATTTCGCTAAGATTATTCGTTTTTCTTGCTTTTTTCGTTCAAATCTCGATAAAATAAGGAAAATTAAGGGAAAGAAGAGGATAAAAATTGATATTTCGCTAAAATTTTTTGTTTTTATTGCTTTTTTTGGTCAAATCTCGATACAATAAGGTAAATTAAGGGATAAAAAGAGGAAAAAAATTGAAATTACGCTAAAATTATTCGTTTTTCTTGCTTTTTTCGGTCAAATCTCGATAAAATAAGGAAAATTAAGAAAAAATAGGAAAAAAATTGAAATTTCGCAAAAATTATTCGTTTTTCTTGCTTTTTTCGTCAAATCTCGATAATATAAGGAAAAATAAGGGAAAAAAAGAGGATAAAAATTGATATTTCGCTTAAATTATTCGTTTTTCTTGCTTTTTTGGTCAAATCTCGATAAAATAAGGAAAATTAAGGGAAAAAAGGAGGAAAAAAATTGAAATTTTGCCAAAATTATTCGTTCTTCTTGCTTTTTTCGGTCAAATCTCGATAAAATAAGGAAAATTAAGGGAAAAAAAGAGGAAAAAACTTGAAATTTCGCAAAAATTATTCGTTTTTCTTGCTTTTTTCGGTCAAATCTCGATAAAATAAGGATAATTAAGGGAAAAAAAGAGGATAAAAATTGATATTTCGCTAAAATAATTCGTTTTTCTTGCTTTTTTCGTTCAAATCTCGATAAAATAAGGAAAATTAAGGTAAAAAAGAGGATAGTAATTGATATTTCGATAAAATTATTCGATTTTCTTGCTTTTTTTGGTCAAATCTCGATAAAGTAAGGAAAATTAAGGGAAAAAAAGAGGAAAAAATTGAAATTTCGCTAAAATTATTCGTTTTTCTTGCTTTTTTCGGTCAAATCTCGATAAAATAAGGAAAATTAAGTGAAAAAAAGAGGAAAAAAATTGAAATTTCGCTAAAATTATTCGTTTTTCTTGCTTTTTTCGGTCATATCTCGATAAAATGAGGAAAATTAAGGGAAAAAAAGGATAAAAATTGATATTTCGCTTAAATTATTCGTTTTTCTTGCTTTTTTTGGTCAAATCTCGATAAAATAAGGAAAATTAAGGTTAAAAAAGAGGAAATAAATTGAAATTTCGCTAAAATTATTCGATTTTCTTGCTTTTTTCGGTCAAATCTCGATAAAATAAGGAAAATTAAGGGAAAAAAAGAGGAAAAGAATTGAAATTTCGCTTAAATTATTCGTTTTTCTTGCTTTTTTCGTTCAAATCTCGATAAAATAAGGAAAATTAAGGGAAAAAAGAGAATAGAAATTGATATTTCGCTAAAATTATTCGTTTTTCTTGCTTTTTTCGGGTAAATCTCGATAAAATAAGGAAAATTAAGGGAAAAAAGCGGAAAAAAATTGAAATTTCGCTTAAATTATTCGTTTTCTTGCTTTTTTCGGTCAAATCTCGATAAAGTAAGGAAAATTAAGGGAAAAAAAGAGGAAAAAGTTGAAATTTCGCTAAAATTATTCGCTTTTCTTGCTTTTTTCGGTCAAATCTCGAAAAACTAAGGAAAATTAAGGGAAAAAAAGAGGGTAAAAATTGATATTTCGATAAAATTATTCCTTTTTCTTGGTTTTTTTGCGGTTAAATCTCGTTAATTGAGGAGAATGAAGGAAAAAAAGAGGAAAAAATTTGAAATTTCGCTAAAATTGTTCGTTTTTCTTGCTTTTTTTGGTCAAATCTCGATAAAATAAGGAAAATTAAGGGAAAAAAAGAGGAAAAAAATTGAAATTTCGTTATAATTATACGTTTTTTTGCTTTTTTCGGTCAAATCTCGATAATATAAGGAAAATTAAGGTAAAAAAAGAGGATAAAATTTGATATTTCGCTTAAATTATTCGTTTTTCTTGCTTTTTTTGGTCAAATCTCGATAAAATAAGGAAAATTAAGGGAAAAAAAGAGGAAAAAAATTGAAATTTCGCTAAGATTATTCGTTTTTCTTGCTTTTTTCGTTCAAATCTCGATAAAATAAGGAAAATTAAGGGAAAGAAGAGGATAAAAATTGATATTTCGCTAAAATTTTTTGTTTTTATTGCTTTTTTTGGTCAAATCTCGATACAATAAGGTAAATTAAGGGATAAAAAGAGGAAAAAAATTTAAATTACGCTAAAATTATTCGTTTTTCTTGCTTTTTTCGGTCAAATCTCGATAAAATAAGGAAAATTAAGAAAAAATAGGAAAAAAATTGAAATTTCGCAAAAATTATTCGTTTTTCTTGCTTTTTTCGTCAAATCTCGATAATATAAGGAAAAATAAGGGAAAAAAAGAGGATAAAAATTGATATTTCGCTTAAATTATTCGTTTTTCTTGCTTTTTTCGATCAAATCTCGATAAAATAAGGAAAATTAAGGTAAAAAAGAGGATAGAAATTGATATTTCGATAAAATTATTCGATTTTCTTGCTTTTTTTGGTCAAATCTCGATAAAGTAAGGAAAATTAAGGGAAAAAAAGAGGAAAAAATTGAAATTTCGCTAAAATTATTCGTTTTTCTTGCTTTTTTCGGTCAAATCTCGATAAAATAAGGAAAATTAAGTGAAAAAAAGAGGAAAAAAATTGAAATTTCGCTAAAATTATTCGTTTTTCTTGCTTTTTTCGGTCATATCTCGATAAAATGAGGAAAATTAAGGGAAAAAAAGGATAAAAATTGATATTTCGCTTAAATTATTCGTTTTTCTTGCTTTTTTTGGTCAAATCTCGATAAAATAAGGAAAATTAAGGTTAAAAAAGAGGAAATAAATTGAAATTTCGCTAAAATTATTCGATTTTCTTGCTTTTTTTGGTCAAATCTCGACAAAATAGGGAAAATTAAGGGAAAAAAAGAGGAAAAAACTTGAAATTTCGCAAAAATTATTCGTTTTTCTTGCTTTTTTCGGTCAAATCTCGATAAAATAAGGATAATTAAGGGAAAAAAAGAGGATAAAAATTGATATTTCGCTAAAATAATTCGTTTTTCTTGCTTTTTTCGTTCAAATCTCGATAAAATAAGGAAAATTAAGGTAAAAAAGAGGATAGAAATTGATATTTCGATAAAATTATTCGATTTTCTTGCTTTTTTCGGTCAAATCTCGATAAAGTAAGGAAAATTAAGGGAAAAAAAGAGGAAAAAATTGAAATTTCGCTAAAATTATTCGTTTTTCTTGCTTTTTTCGGTCAAATCTCGATAAAATAAGGAAAATTAAGTGAAAAAAAGAGGAAAAAAATTGAAATTTCGCTAAAATTATTCGTTTTTCTTGCTTTTTTCGGTCAAATCTCGATAAAATGAGGAAAATTAAGGGAAAAAAAGGATAAAAATTGATATTTCGTTTAAATTATTCGTTTTTCTTGCTTTTTTTGGTCAAATCTCGATAAAATAAGGAAAATTAAGGTTAAAAAAGAGGAAATAAATTGAAATTTCGCTAAAATTATACGTTTTTCTTGCTTTTTTCGGTCAAATCTCGATAAAATAAGGAAAATTAAGGGGAAAAAAAAGGAAAAAAAAATTGAAATTTCTCTAAAATTATTCGTTTTTCTTGCTTTTTTTTTGCTCAAATCTCGATAAAATGAGGAAAATTAAGGGAAAAAAAGGATAAAAATTGATATTTCGCTTAGATAATTCGTTTTCTTGCTTTTTTTGGTCAAATCTCGATAAAATAAGGAAAATTAAGGTTAAAAAAGAGGAAAAAAATTGAAATTTCGCTAAAATTATTCGTTTTTCTTGCTTTTTTCGGTCAAATCTCGATAAAATAAGGAAAATTAAGGGAAAAAAAGAGGAAAAAAATTGAAATTTCGCTAAAATTATTCGTTTTTCTTGCTTTTTTCGGTCAAATCTCGATAAAATAAGGAAAATTATGGGAAAAAAAAGAGGATAAAAATTGATATTTCGTTTAAATTATTCGTTTTTCTTGCTTTTTTCGTTCAAATCTCGATTAAATAAGGAAAATTAAGGGTAAAAAAAAAAAAAAAAAAAAAGAGAATAGAAATTGATATTTCGCTAAAATTATTCGTTTTTCTTGCTTTTTTCGGGCAAATCTCGATTAAAATAAGGAAAATTAAGGGAAAAAAAGAGGAAAAAAATTGATATTTCGATAAAATTATTCGTTTTTCTTGCTTTTTTCGGTCAAATCTCGATAAAGTAAGGAAAATTAAGGGAAAAAAAGAGGAAAAAATTGAAATTTCGCTAAAATTATTCGTTTTTCTTGCTTTTTTCGGTCAAATCTCGATAAAATAAGGAAAATTAAGGGAAAAAAAGAGGTAAAAAATTGAAATTTCGCTAAAATTATTCGTTTTTCTTGCTTTTTTCGGTCAAATCTCGATAAAATAAGGAAAATTAAGGGAAAAAAAGAGGATAAAAATTGATATTTCGATAAAAATATTCGTTTTTCTTGGTTTTTTTGCGGTCAAATCTCGTTTAATGAGGAGAATGAAAGAAAAAAAGAGGAAAAAATTTGAAATTTCGATAAAATTATTCGTTTTTCTTGCTTTTTTTGGTCAAATCTCGATAAAATAAGGAAAATTAAGGGAGAAAAAGAGGTAAAAAATTGAAATTTCGCTAAAATTATTCGTTTTTCTTGCTTTTTTCGGTCAAATCTCGATAATATAAGGAAAAATAAGGGAAAAAAAGAGGATAAAAATTGATATTTCGCTTAAATTATTCGTTTTTCTTGCTTTTTTTGGTCAAATCTCGATAAAATAAGGAAAATTAAGGGAAAAAAAGAGGAAAAAAATTGAAATTTCGCTAAGATTATTCGTTTTTCTTGCTTTTTTCGTTCAAATCTCGATAAAATAAGGAAAATTAAGGGAAAGAAGAGGATAAAAATTGATATTTCGCTAAAATTTTTTGTTTTTATTGCTTTTTTTGGTCAAATCTCGATACAATAAGGTAAATTAAGGGATAAAAAGAGGAAAAAAATTGAAATTACGCTAAAATTATTCGTTTTTCTTGCTTTTTTCGGTCAAATCTCGATAAAATAAGGAAAATTAAGAAAAAATAGGAAAAAAATTGAAATTTCGCAAAAATTATTCGTTTTTCTTGCTTTTTTCGTCAAATCTCGATAATATAAGGAAAAATAAGGGAAAAAAAGAGGATAAAAATTGATATTTCGCTTAAATTATTCGTTTTTCTTGCTTTTTTGGTCAAATCTCGATAAAATAAGGAAAATTAAGGGAAAAAAGGAGGAAAAAAATTGAAATTTTGCCAAAATTATTCGTTCTTCTTGCTTTTTTCGGTCAAATCTCGATAAAATAAGGAAAATTAAGGGAAAAAAAGAGGAAAAAACTTGAAATTTCGCAAAAATTATTCGTTTTTCTTGCTTTTTTCGGTCAAATCTCGATAAAATAAGGATAATTAAGGGAAAAAAAGAGGATAAAAATTGATATTTCGCTAAAATAATTCGATTTTCTTGCTTTTTTCGTTCAAATCTCGATAAAATAAGGAAAATTAAGGTAAAAAAGAGGATAGAAATTGATATTTCGATAAAATTATTCGATTTTCTTGCTTTTTTTGGTCAAATCTCGATAAAGTAAGGAAAATTAAGGGAAAAAAAGAGGAAAAAATTGAAATTTCGCTAAAATTATTCGTTTTTCTTGATTTTTTCGGTCAAATCTCGATAAAATAAGGAAAATTAAGTGAAAAAAAGAGGAAAAAAATTGAAATTTCGCTAAAATTATTCGTTTTTCTTGCTTTTTTCGGTCATATCTCGATAAAATGAGGAAAATTAAGGGAAAAAAAGGATAAAAATTGATATTTCGCTTAAATTATTCGTTTTTCTTGCTTTTTTTGGTCAAATCTCGATAAAATAAGGAAAATTAAGGTTAAAAAAGAGGAAATAAATTGAAATTTCGCTAAAATTATTCGATTTTCTTGCTTTTTTTGGTCAAATCTCGATAAAATAAGGAAAATTAAGGGAAAAAAAGAGGAAAAAACTTGAAATTTCGCAAAAATTATTCGTTTTTCTTGCTTTTTTCGGTCAAATCTCGATAAAATAAGGATAATTAAGGGAAAAAAAGAGGATAAAAATTGATATTTCGCTAAAATAATTCGTTTTTCTTGCTTTTTTCGTTCAAATCTCGATAAAATAAGGAAAATTAAGGTAAAAAAGAGGATAGAAATTGATATTTCGATAAAATTATTCGATTTTCTTGCTTTTTTCGGTCAAATCTCGATAAAGTAAGGAAAATTAAGGGAAAAAAAGAGATAAAAATTTAAATTTCGCTAAAATTATTCGTTTTTCTTGCTTTTTTCGGTCAAATCTCGATAAAATAAGGAAAATTAAGTGAAAAAAAGAGGAAAAAAATTGAAATTTCGCTAAAATTATTCGTTTTTCTTGCTTTTTTCGGTCAAATCTCGATAAAATGAGGAAAATTAAGGGAAAAAAAGGATAAAAATTGATATTTCGTTTAAATTATTCGTTTTTCTTGCTTTTTTTGGTCAAATCTCGATAAAATAAGGAAAATTAAGGTTAAAAAAGAGGAAATAAATTGAAATTTCGCTAAAATTATTCGTTTTTCTTGCTTTTTTCGGTCAAATCTCGATAAAATAAGGAAAATTAAGGGGAAAAAAAAGGAAAAAAAAATTGAAATTTCTCTAAAATTATTCGTTTTTCTTGCTTTTTTTTTGGTCAAATCTCGATAAAATGAGGAAAATTAAGGGAAAAAAAGGATAAAAATTGATATTTCGCTTAAATTATTCGTTTTTCTTGCTTTTTTTGGTCAAATCTCGATAAAATAAGGAAAATTAAGGTTAAAAAAGAGGAAAAAAATTGAAATTTCGCTAAAATTATTCGTTTTTCTTGCTTTTTTCGGTCAAATTTCGATAAAATAAGGAAAATTAAGGGAAAAAAAGAGGAAAAAAATTGAAATTTCGCTAAAATTATTCGTTTTTCTTGCTTTTTTCGGTCAAATCTCGATAAAATAAGGAAAATTATGGGAAAAAAAAGAGGATAAAAATTGATATTTCGTTTAAATTATTCGTTTTTCTTGCTTTTTTCGTTCAAATCTCGATTAAATAAGGAAAATTAAGGGTAAAAAAAAAAAAAAAAAAAGAGAATAGAAATTGATATTTCGCTAAAATTATTCGTTTTTCTTGCTTTTTTCGGGCAAATCTCGATTAAAATAAGGAAAATTAAGGGAAAAAAGAGGAAAAAAATTGATATTTCGATAAAATTATTCGTTTTTCTTGCTTTTTTCGGTCAAATCTCGATAAAGTAAGGAAAATTAAGGGAAAAAAAGAGGAAAAAATTGAAATTTCGCTAAAATTATTCGTTTTTCTTGCTTTTTTCGGTCAAATCTCGATAAAATAAGGAAAATTAAGGGAAAAAAAGAGGTAAAAAATTGAAATTTCGCTAAAATTATTCGTTTTTCTTGCTTTTTTCGGTCAAATCTCGATAAAATAAGGAAAATTAAGGGAAAAAAAGAGGATAAAAATTGATATTTCGATAAAAATATTCGTTTTTCTTGGTTTTTTTGCGGTCAAATCTCGTTTAATGAGGAGAATGAAAGAAAAAAAGAGGAAAAAATTTGAAATTTCGAAAAAATTATTCGTTTTTCTTGCTTTTTTTGGTCAAATCTCGATAAAATAAGGAAAATTAAGGGAGAAAAAGAGGTAAAAAATTGAAATTTCGCTAAAATTATTCGTTTTTCTTGCTTTTTTCGGTCAAATCTCGATAATATAAGGAAAATTAAGGGAAAAAAAGAGGATAAAAATTGATATTTCGCTTAAATTATTCGTTTTTCTTGCTTTTTTTGGTCAAATCTCGATAAAATAAGGAAAATTAAGGGAAAAAAGGAGGAAAAAAATTGAAATTTCGCCAAAATTATTCGTTCTTCTTGCTTTTTTCGGTCAAATCTCGATAAAATAAGGTAAATTAAGGGAAAAAAAGAGGAAAAAACTTGAAATTTCGCAAAAATTATTCGTTTTTCTTGCTTTTTTCGGTCAAATCTCGATAAAATAAGGATAATTAAGGGAAAAAAAGAGGATAAAAATTGATATTTCGCTAAAATAATTCGTTTTTCTTGCTTTTTTCGTTCAAATCTCGATAAAATAAGGAAAATTAAGGTAAAAAAGAGGATAGAAATTGATATTTCGATAAAATTATTCGTTTTTCTTGCTTTTTTCGGTCAAATCTCGATAAAGTAAGGAAAATTAAGGGAAAAAAAGAGGAAAAAATTGAAATTTCGCTAAAATTATTCGTTTTTCTTGCTTTTTTCGGTCAAATCTCGATAAAATAAGGAAAATTAAGTGAAAAAAGAGGAAAAAAATTGAAATTTCGCTAAAATTATTCGTTTTTCTTGCTTTTTTCGGTCAAATCTCGATAAAATGAGGAAAATTAAGGGAAAAAAAGGATAAAAATTGATATTTCGCCTAAATTATTCGTTTTTCTTGCTTTTTTTGGTCAAATCTCGATAAAATAAGGAAAATTAAGGGAAAAAAGAGAATAGAAATTGATATTTCGCTAAAATTATTCGTTTTTATTGCTTTTTTCGGGTAAATCTCGATAAAATAAGGAAAATTAAGGGAAAAAAGCGGAAAAAAATTGAAATTTCGCTTAAATTATTCGTTTTCTTGCTTTTTTCGGTCAAATCTCGATAAAGTAAGGAAAATTAAGGGAAAAAAAGAGGAAAAAGTTGAAATTTCGCTAAAATTATTCGCTTTTCTTGCTTTTTTTGGTCAAATCTCGATAAAATAAGGAAAATTAAGGGAAACAAAGCGGAAAAAAATTGAAATTTCGCTAAAATTATTCGTTTTTCTTGCTTTTTTCGGTCAAATCTCGATAAAATAAGGAAAATTAAGGGAAAAAATGATAAAAATTGATATTTCGCCTAAATTATTCGTTTTTCTTGCTTTTTGCGGTCAAATCTCGATAAAATAAGGAAAATTGAGGGAAAAAGAGAGGAAAAAAATTGAAATTTCGCCATAATTATTCGTTTTTCTTGCTTTTTTCGGTCAAATCTCGATAAAATAATGAAAATTAAGAAAAAAAAAGAGGAAAAAAATTGAAATTTCGCTTAAATTATTCGTTTATCTTGCTTTTTTCGGTCAAATCTCGATAAAATAAGGAAAATTAAGGGAAAAAAAGAGGATAAAAATTGATATTTCGATAAAATTATTCGTTTTTCTTGGTTTTTTTGGTCAAATTCGTTAAATGAGGAGAATGAAGGAAAAAAAGAGGAATAAATTTGAAATTTCGCTAAAATTATTCGTTTTTCTTCCTTTTTTTGGTCAAATCTCGATAAAATAAGGAAAATTAAGGGAAAAAAAGAGGAAAAAAATTGATATTTCGATAAAATTATTCGTTTTTTGGCCTTTTTCGGTCAAATCTCGATAAAGTAAGGAAAATTAAGGGATAAAAAGAGGAAAAAATTGAAATTTCGATAAAATTATTCGTTTTTCTTGCTTTTTTCGGTCAAATCTCGATAAAATAAGGAAAATTAAGGGAAAAAAATTGAAATTTCGCAAAAATTATTCGTTTTTCTTGCTTTTTTCGGTCAAATCTCGAAAAAATAAGTAAAATTAAGGGAAAAAAAGAGGAAAAAAATTGATATTTCGATATATTATTCGTTTTTCTTGCTTTTTTTGGTCAAATCTCGATAAAATAAGGAAAATTAAGGGAAAAAAAGAGGAAAAAATTGAAATTTCGTTAAAATTATACGTTTTTTTGCTTTTTTCGGTCAAATCTCGATAAAATAAGGAAAATTAAGGTTAAAAAAGAGGATAAAAATTGATATTTCGCTTAAATTATTCGTTTTTCTTGCTTTTTTTGGTCAAATCTCGATAAAATAAGGAAAATTAAGGGAAAAAAAGAGGAAAAAAATTGAAATTTCGCTAAGATTATTCGTTTTTCTTGCTTTTTTCGTTCAAATCTCGATAAAATAAGGAAAATTAAGGGAAAGAAGAGGATAAAAATTGATATTTCGCTAAAATTATTTGTTTTTATTGCTTTTTTTGGTCAAATCTCGATACAATAAGGTAAATTAAGGGATAAAAAGAGGAAAAAAATTGAAATTTCGCTAAAATTATTCGTTTTTCTTGCTTTTTTCGGTCAAATCTCGATTAAATAAGGAAAATTAAGGGAAAAAATAGGAAAAAAATTGAAATTTCGCAAAAATTATTCGTTTTTCTTGCTTTTTTCGTCAAATCTCGATAATATAAGGAGAATTAAGGGAAAAAAAGAGGATAAAAATTGATATTTCGCTTAAATTATTCGTTTTTATCTTGCTTTTTTAGGTCAAATCTCGATAAAATAAGGAAAATTAAGGGAAAAAAGGAGGAAAAAAATTGAAATTTCGCCAAAATTATTCGTTCTTCTTGCTTTTTTCGGTCAAATCTCGATAAAATAAGGTAAATTAAGGGAAAAAAAGAGGAAAAAACTTGAAATTTCGCAAAAATTTTTCGTTTTTCTTGCTTTTTTCGGTCAAATCTCGATAAAATAAGGATTATTAAGGGAAAAAAAGAGGATAAAAATTGATATTTCGCTAAAATAATTAGTTTTTCTTGCTTTTTTCGTTCAAATCTCGATAAAATAAGGAAAATTAAGGTAAAAAAGAGGATAGAAATTGATATTTCGATAAAATTATTCGTTTTTCTTGCTTTTTTCGGTCAAATCTCGATAAAGTAAGGAAAATTAAGGGAAAAAAAGAGGAAAAAATTGAAATTTCGCTAAAATTATTCGTTTTTCTTGCTTTTTTCGGTCAAATCTCGATAAAATAAGGAAAATTAAGTGAAAAAAGAGGAAAAAAATTGAAATTTCGCTAAAATTATTCGTTTTTCTTGCTTTTTTCGGTCAAATCTCGATAAAATGAGGAAAATTAAGGGAAAAAAAGGATAAAAATTGATATTTCGCCTAAATTATTCGTTTTTCTTGCTTTTTTTGGTCAAATCTCGATAAAATAAGGAAAATTAAGGTTAAAAAAGAGGAAAAAAATTGAAATTTCGCTAAAATTATTCGTTTTTCTTGCTTTTTTCGGTCAAATCTCGATAAAATAAGGAAAATTAAGGGAAAAAAAGAGGAAAAGAATTGCAATTTCGCTTAAATTATTCGTTTTTCTTGCTTTTTTTGGTCAAATCTCGATAAAATAAGGAAAATTAAGGGAAACAAAGCGGAAAAAAATTGAAATTTCGCTAAAATTATTCGTTTTTCTTGCTTTTTTCGGTCAAATCTCGATAAAATATGGAAAATTAAGGGATAAAAGAGGATAAAAATTGATATTTCGCTAAAATTATTCGTTTTTCTTGCTTTTTTTGGTCAAATCTAGATAAAATAAGGATTATTAAGGAAAAAAGCGGAAAAAAATTGATATTTCGATAAAATTATTCGTTTTCTTGCTTTTTTCGGTCAAATCTCGATAAAGTAAGGAAAATTGAGGGATAAAAAGAGGAAAAAATTGAAATTTCGCTAAAATTATTCGTTTTTCTTGCTTTTTTTGGTCAAATCTCGATAAAATAAGGAAAATTAAGGGAAAAAAAGAGGAAAAAAATTGAAATTTCGTTATAATTATACGTTTTTTTGCTTTTTTCGGTCAAATCTCGATAAAATAAGGAAAATTAAGGTAAAAAAAGAGGATAAAAATTGATATTTCGCTTAAATTTTTTGTTTTTATTGCTTTTTTTGGTCAAATCTCGATACAATAAGGTAAATTAAGGGATAAAAAGAGGAAAAAAATTGAAATTTCGCTAAAATTATTCGTTTTTCTTGCTTTTTTCGGTCAAATCTCGATAAAATAAGGAAAATTAAGGGAAAAAATAGGAAAAAAATTGAAATTTCGCAAAAATTATTCGTTTTTCTTGCTTTTTTCGTCAAATCTCGATAATATAAGGAAAATTAAGGGAAAAAAAGAGGATAAAAATTGATATTTCGCTTAAATTATTCGTTTTTCTTGCTTTTTTGGTCAAATCTCGATAAAATAAGGAAAATTAAGGGAAAAAAGGAGGAAAAAATTGAAATTTTGCCAAAATTATTCGTTCTTCTTGCTTTTTTCGGTCAAATCTCGATAAAATAAGGAAAATTAAGGGAAAAAAAGAGGAAAAAACTTGAAATTTCGCAAAAATTATTCGTTTTTCTTGCTTTTTTTCGGTCAAATCTCGATAAAATAAGGATAATTAAGGGAAAAAAAGAGGATAAAAATTGATATTTCGCTAAAATAATTCGTTTTTCTTGCTTTTTTCGTTCAAATCTCGATAAAATAAGGAAAATTAAGGTAAAAAAGAGGATAGAAATTGATATTTCGATAAAATTATTCGATTTTCTTGCTTTTTTTGGTCAAATCTCGATAAAGTAAGGAAAATTAAGGGAAAAAAAGAGGAAAAAATTGAAATTTCGCTAAAATTATTCGTTTTTCTTGCTTTTTTCGGTCAAATCTCGATAAAATAAGGAAAATTAAGTGAAAAAAAGAGGAAAAAAATTGAAATTTCGCTAAAATTATTCGTTTTTCTTGCTTTTTTCGGTCAAATCTCGATAAAATGAGGAAAATTAAGGGAAAAAAAGGATAAAAATTGATATTTCGCTTAAATTATTCGTTTTTCTTGCTTTTTTTGGTCAAATCTCGATAAAATAAGGAAAATTAAGGTTAAAAAAGAGGAAATAAATTGAAATTTCGCTAAAATTATTCGATTTTCTTGCTTTTTTCGGTCAAATCTCGATAAAGTAAGGAAAATTAGGGGAAAAAAAGAGGAAAAAATTGAAATTTCGCTAAAATTATTCGTTTTTCTTGCTTTTTTCGGTCAAATCTCGATAAAATAAGGAAAATTAAGTGAAAAAAAGAGGAAAAAAATTGAAATTTCGCTAAAATTATTCGTTTTTCTTGCTTTTTTCGGTCAAATCTCGATAAAATGAGGAAAATTAAGGGAAAAAAAGGATAAAAATTGATATTTCGCTTAAATTATTCGTTTTTCTTGCTTTTTTTGGTCAAATCTCGATAATATAAGGAAAATTAAGGGAAAAAAAGAGGATAAAAATTGATATTTCGCTTAAATTATTCGTTTTTCTATCTTTTTTGGTCAAATCTCGATAAAATAAGGAAAATTAAGGGAAAAAAGGAGGAAAAAAATTGAAATTTCGCCAAAATTATTCGTTCTTCTTGCTTTTTTCGGTCAAATCTCGATAAAATAAGGAAAATTAAGGTTTAAAAAGAGGAAATAAATTGAAATTTCGCTAAAATTATTCGTTTTTCTTGCTTTTTTCGGTCAAATCTCGATAAAATAAGGAAAATTAAGGGGAAAAAAAAGGAAAAAAAATTGAAATTTCTCTAAAATTATTCGTTTTTCTTGCTTTTTTTTTGGTCAAATCTCGATAAAATGAGGAAAATTAAGGGAAAAAAAGGATAAAAATTGATATTTCGCTTAAATTATTCGTTTTTCTTGCTTTTTTTGGTCAAATCTCGATAAAATAAGGAAAATTAAGGTTAAAAAAGAGGAAAAAACATGAAATTTCGCTAAAATTATTCGTTTTTCTTGCTTTTTTCGGTCAAATCTCGATTAAATAAGGAAAATTAAGGGAAAAAAAGAGGAAAAAAATTGAAATTTCGCTAAAATTATTCGTTTTTCTTGCTTTTTTCGGTCAAATCTCGATAAAATAAGGAAAATTATGGGAAAAAAAAGAGGATAAAAATTGATATTTCGTTTAAATTATTCGTTTTTCTTGCTTTTTTCGTTCAAATCTCGATTAAATAAGGAAAATTAAGGGTAAAAGAAAAAAAAAAAAAAAGAAAATAGAAATTGATATTTCGCTAAAATTATTCGTTTTTCTTGCTTTTTTCGGGCAAATCTTGATTAAAATAAGGAAAATTAAGGGAAAAAAAGAGGAAAAAAATTGATATTTCGATAAAATTATTCGATTTTCTTGCTTTTTTCGGTCAAATCTCGATAAAGAAAGGAAAATTAAGGGAAAAAAAGAGGAAAAAATTGAAATTTCGCTAAAATTATTCGTTTTTCTTGCTTTTTTCGGTCAAATCTCGATAAAATAAGGAAAATTAAGGGAAAAAAAGAGGTAAAAAATTGAAATTTCGCTAAAATTATTCGTTTTTCTTGCTTTTTTCGGTCAAATCTCGATAAAATAAGGAAAATTAAGGGAAAAAAAGAGGATAAAAATTGATATTTCGATAAAAATATTCGTTTTTCTTGGTTTTTTTGCGGTCAAATCTCGTTTAATGAGGAGAATGAAAGAAAAAAAGAGGAAAAAATTTGAAATTTCGATAAAATTATTCGTTTTTCTTGCTTTTTTTGGTCAAATCTCGATAAAATAAGGAAAATTAAGGGAGAAAAAGAGGTAAAAAATTGAAATTTCGCTAAAATTATTCGTTTTTCTTGCTTTTTTCGGTCAAATCTCGATAAAATAAGGAAAATTAAGGGAAAAAAAGAGGATAAAAATTGATATTTCGATAAAATTATTCGTTTTTCTTGCTTTTTTCGGTCAATTTCTCGATAAAATAAGAAAAATTAAGGGAAAAAAGAGAATAGAAATTGATATTTCGCTAAAATTATTCGTTTTTCTTGCTTTTTTCGGGCAAATCTCGATAAAATAAGGAAAATTAAGGGAAAAAAAGAGGAAAAAAATTGATATTTCGATAAAATTATTCGTTTTTCTTGCTTTTTTTGGACAAATCTCAATAAAACAAGGAAAATTAAGGGAAAAAAAGAGGATAAAAATTGATATTTCGATAAAATTATTCGTTTTTCTTGGTTTTTTCGCGTCAAATCTCGTTAAATGAGGAGAATGAAGGAAAAAAAGAGGAAAAAATTTGAAATTTCGCTAAAATTATTCGTTTTTCTTGCTTTTTTTGGTCAAATCTCGATAAAATAAGGAAAATTAAGCGAAAAAAAGATGAAAAAAATAGAAATTTCGCTAAAATTATTCGATTTTCTTGCTTTTTTCGGTCTAATCTCGATAAAATAAGGAAAATTAAGGGAAAAATGAGGATAAAAATTGATATTTCGCTAAAATATTCGTTTTTCTTGCTTTTTTGGTCAAATCTCGATTAAATAAGGAAAATCAAGGGAAAAAAGGAGGAAAAAAATTGAAATTTCGCTAAAATTATTCGTTTTTCTTGCTTTTTTCGGTCAAATCTCGATAAAATAAGGAAAATTAAGGGAAAAAAAGAGGAAAAAAATTGAAATTTCGGTAAAATTATTCGTTTTTCTTGCTTTTTTCGGTCAAATCTCGATAAATTAAGGAAAATTAAGAGAAATAAAGAGGATAAAAATTGATATTTCGCTTAAATAATTCGTTTTTCTTGCTTTTTTCGTTCTAATCTCGATAAAATAAGGAAAATTAAGGTAAAAAAGAGGATAGAAATTGATATTTCGCTAAAATTATTTGTTTTTCTTGAATTTTTCGGGCAAATCTCAATAAAATAAGGATTATTAATGGAAAAAAAGAGGATAAAAATTGATATTTCGTTAAAATTATTCGTTTTTCTTGCTTTTTTCGGTCAAATCTCGATAAAGTAAGGAAAATTAAGGGAAAAAAAGAGGAAAAAATTGATATATCGATAAAATTATTCGTTTTTCTTGCTTTTTTCGGTCAAATCTCGATAAAATAAGGAAAATTAAGGTTAAAAAAGAGGAAAAAAATTGAAATTTCGCTAAAATTATTCGTTTTTCTTGCTTTTTTCGGTCAAATTTCGATAAAATAAGGAAAATTAAGGGAAAAAAAGAGGAAAAAAATTGAAATTTCGCTAAAATTATTCGTTTTTCTTGCTTTTTTCGGTCAAATCTCGATAAAATAAGGAAAATTATGGGAAAAAAAAGAGGATAAAAATTGATATTTCGTTTAAATTATTCGTTTTTCTTGCTTTTTTCGTTCAAATCTCGATTAAATAAGGAAAATTAAGGGTAAAAAAAAAAAAAAAAAAAGAGAATAGAAATTGATATTTCGCTAAAATTATTCGTTTTTCTTGCTTTTTTCGGGCAAATCTCGATTAAAATAAGGAAAATTAAGGGAAAAAAAGAGGAAAAAAATTGATATTTCGATAAAATTATTCGTTTTTCTTGCTTTTTTCGGTCAAATCTCGATAAAGTAAGGAAAATTAAGGGAAAAAAAGAGGAAAAAATTGAAATTTCGCTAAAATTATTCGTTTTTCTTGCTTTTTTCGGTCAAATCTCGATAAAATAAGGAAAATTAAGGGAAAAAAAGAGGTAAAAAATTGAAATTTCGCTAAAATTATTCGTTTTTCTTGCTTTTTTCGGTCAAATCTCGATAAAATAAGGAAAATTAAGGGAAAAAAAGAGGATAAAAATTGATATTTCGATAAAAATATTCGTTTTTCTTGGTTTTTTTGCGGTCAAATCTCGTTTAATGAGGAGAATGAAAGAAAAAAAGAGGAAAAAATTTGAAATTTCGATAAAATTATTCGTTTTTCTTGCTTTTTTTGGTCAAATCTCGATAAAATAAGGAAAATTAAGGGAGAAAAAGAGGTAAAAAATTGAAATTTCGCTAAAATTATTCGTTTTTCTTGCTTTTTTCGGTCAAATCTCGATAATATAAGGAAAATTAAGGGAAAAAAAGAGGATAAAAATTGATATTTCGCTTAAATTATTCGTTTTTCTTGCTTTTTTTGGTCAAATCTCGATAAAATAAGGAAAATTAAGGGAAAAAAGGAGGAAAAAAATTGAAATTTCGCCAAAATTATTCGTTCTTCTTGCTTTTTTCGGTCAAATCTCGATAAAATAAGGTAAATTAAGGGAAAAAAAGAGGAAAAAAACTTGAAATTTCGCAAAAATTATTCGTTTTTCTTGCTTTTTTCGGTCAAATCTCGATAAAATAAGGATAATTAAGGGAAAAAAAGAGGATAAAAATTGATATTTCGCTAAAATAATTCGTTTTTCTTGCTTTTTTCGTTCAAATCTCGATAAAATAAGGAAAATTAAGGTAAAAAAGAGGATAGAAATTGATATTTCGATAAAATTATTCGTTTTTCTTGCTTTTTTCGGTCAAATCTCGATAAAGTAAGGAAAATTAAGGGAAAAAAAGAGGAAAAAATTGAAATTTCGCTAAAATTATTCGTTTTTCTTGCTTTTTTCGGTCAAATCTCGATAAAATAAGGAAAATTAAGTGAAAAAAGAGGAAAAAAATTGAAATTTCGCTAAAATTATTCGTTTTTCTTGCTTTTTTCGGTCAAATCTCGATAAAATGAGGAAAATTAAGGGAAAAGAAGGATAAAAATTGATATTTCGCCTAAATTATTCGTTTTTCTTGCTTTTTTTGGTCAAATCTCGATAAAATAAGGAAAATTAAGGGAAAAAAGAGAATAGAAATTGATATTTCGCTAAAATTATTCGTTTTTCTTGCTTTTTTTGGTCAAATCTCGATAAAATAAGGAAAATTAAGGGAAAAAAAGAGGAAAAAAATTGATATTTCGATAAAATTATTCGTTTTTCTTGGTTTTTTTGGTCAAATTCGTTAAATGAGGAGAATGAAGGAAAAAAAGAGGAATAAATTTGAAATTTCGCTAAAATTATTCGTTTTTCTTCCTTTTTTTGGTCAAATCTCGATAAAATAAGGAAAATTAAGGGAAAAAAAGAGGAAAAAAATTGATATTTCGATAAAATTATTCGTTTTTTGGCCTTTTTCGGTCAAATCTCGATAAAGTAAGGAAAATTAAGGGATAAAAAGAGGAAAAAATTGAAATTTCGATAAAATTATTCGTTTTTCTTGCTTTTTTCGGTCAAATCTCGATAAAATAAGGAAAATTAAGGGAAAAAAATTGAAATTTCGCAAAAATTATTCGTTTTTCTTGCTTTTTTCGGTCAAATCTCGAAAAAATAAGTAAAATTAAGGGAAAAAAAGAGGAAAAAAATTGATATTTCGATATATTATTCGTTTTTCTTGCTTTTTTTGGTCAAATCTCGATAAAATAAGGAAAATTAAGGGAAAAAAAGAGGAAAAAATTGAAATTTCGTTAAAATTATACGTTTTTTTGCTTTTTTCGGTCAAATCTCGATAAAATAAGGAAAATTAAGGTTAAAAAAGAGGATAAAAATTGATATTTCGCTTAAATTATTCGTTTTTCTTGCTTTTTTTGGTCAAATCTCGATAAAATAAGGAAAATTAAGGGAAAAAAAGAGGAAAAAAATTGAAATTTCGCTAAGATTATTCGTTTTTCTTGCTTTTTTCGTTCAAATCTCGATAAAATAAGGAAAATTAAGGGAAAGAAGAGGATAAAAATTGATATTTCGCTAAAATTATTTGTTGTTATTGCTTTTTTTGGTCAAATCTCGATACAATAAGGTAAATTAAGGGATAAAAAGAGGAAAAAAATTGAAATTTCGCTAAAATTATTCGTTTTTCTTGCTTTTTTCGGTCAAATCTCGATTAAATAAGGAAAATTAAGGGAAAAAATAGGAAAAAAATTGAAATTTCGCAAAAATTATTCGTTTTTCTTGCTTTTTTCGTCAAATCTCGATAATATAAGGAAAATTAAGGGAAAAAAAGAGGATAAAAATTGATATTTCGCTTAAATTATTCGTTTTTATCTTGCTTTTTTAGGTTAAATCTCGATAAAATAAGGAAAATTAAGGGAAAAAAGGAGGAAAAAAATTGAAATTTCGCCAAAATTATTCGTTCTTCTTGCTTTTTTCGGTCAAATCTCGATAAAATAAGGTAAATTAAGGGAAAAAAAGAGGAAAAAACTTGAAATTTCGCAAAAATTATTCGTTTTTCTTGCTTTTTTCGGTCAAATCTCGATAAAATAAGGATTATTAAGGGAAAAAAAGAGGATAAAAATTGATATTTCGCTAAAATAATTAGTTTTTCTTGCTTTTTTCGTTCAAATCTCGATAAAATAAGGAAAATTAAGGTAAAAAAGAGGATAGAAATTGATATTTCGATAAAATTATTCGTTTTTCTTGCTTTTTTCGGTCAAATCTCGATAAAGTAAGGAAAATTAAGGGAAAAAAAGAGGAAAAAATTGAAATTTCGCTAAAATTATTCGTTTTTCTTGCTTTTTTCGGTCAAATCTCGATAAAATAAGGAAAATTAAGTGAAAAAAGAGGAAAAAAATTGAAATTTCGCTAAAATTATTCGTTTTTCTTGCTTTTTTCGGTCAAATCTCGATAAAATGAGGAAAATTAAGGGAAAAAAAGGATAAAAATTGATATTTCGCCTAAATTATTCGTTTTTCTTGCTTTTTTTGGTCAAATCTCGATAAAATAAGGAAAATTAAGGTTAAAAAAGAGGAAAAAAATTGAAATTTCGCTAAAATTATTCGTTTTTCTTGCTTTTTTCGGTCAAATCTCGATAAAATAAGGAAAATTAAGGGAAAAAAAGAGGAAAAGAATTGAAATTTCGCTTAAATTATTCGTTTTTCTTGCTTTTTTCGTTCAAATCTCGATAAAATAAGGAAAATTAAGGGAAAAAAGAGAATAGAAATTGCTATTTCGCTAAAATTATTCGTTTTTCTTGCTTTTTTCGGGTAAATCTCGATAAAATAAGGAAAATTAAGGGAAAAAAGCGGAAAAAAATTGAAATTTCGCTTAAATTATTCGTTTTCTTGCTTTTTTCGGTCAAATCTCGATAAAGTAAGGAAAATTAAGGGAAAAAAAGAGGAAAAAGTTGAAATTTCGCTAAAATTATTCGCTTTTCTTGCTTTTTTCGGTCAAATCTCGAAAAACTAAGGAAAATTAAGGGAAAAAAAGAGGGTAAAAATTGATATTTCGATAAAATTATTCCTTTTTCTTGGTTTTTTGCGGTTAAATCTCGTTAATTGAGGAGAATGAAGGAAAAAAAGAGGAAAAAATTTGAAATTTCGCTAAAATTGTTCGTTTTTCTTGCTTTTTTTGGTCAAATCTCGATAAAATAAGGAAAATTAAGGGAAACAAAGCGGAAAAAAATTGAAATTTCGCTAAAATTATTCGTTTTTCTTGCTTTTTTCGGTCAAATCTCGATAAAATATGGAAAATTAAGGGATAAAAGAGGATAAAAATTGATATTTCGCTAAAATTATTCGTTTTTCTTGCTTTTTTTGGTCAAATCTAGATAAAATAAGGATTATTAAGGAAAAAAGCGGAAAAAAATTGATATTTCGATAAAATTATTCGTTTTCTTGCTTTTTTCGGTCAAATCTCGATAAAGTAAGGAAAATTGAGGGATAAAAAGAGGAAAAAATTGAAATTTCGCTAAAATTATTCGTTTTTCTTGCTTTTTTTGGTCAAATCTCGATAAAATAAGGAAAATTAAGGGAAAAAAAGAGGAAAAAAATTGAAATTTCGTTATAATTTTCCTTTTTTTGCTTTTTTCGGTCAAATCTCGATAAAATAAGGAAAATTAAGGTAAAAAAAGAGGATAAAAATTGATATTTCGCTTAAATTTTTTGTTTTTATTGCTTTTTTTGGTCAAATCTCGATACAATAAGGTAAATTAAGGGATAAAAAGAGGAAAAAAATTGAAATTTCGCTAAAATTATTCGTTTTTCTTGCTTTTTTCGGTCAAATCTCGATAAAATAAGGAAAATTAAGGGAAAAAATAGGAAAAAAATTGAAATTTCGCAAAAATTATTCGTTTTTCTTGCTTTTTATGGTCAAATCTCGATAAAGTAAGGAAAATTAAGGGAAAAAAAGAGGAAAAAATTGAAATTTCGCTAAAATTATTCGTTTTTCTTGCTTTTTTCGGTCAAATCTCGATAAAATAAGGAAAATTAAGTGAAAAAAAGAGGAAAAAAATTGAAATTTCGCTAAAATTATTCGTTTTTCTTGCTTTTTTCGGTCAAATCTCGATAAAATGAGGAAAATTAAGGGAAAAAAGGATAAAAATTGATATTTCGCTTAAATTATTCGTTTTTCTAGCTTTTTTTGGTCAAATCTCGATAAAATAAGGAAAATTAAGGTTAAAAAAGAGGAAATAAATTGAAATTTCGCTAAAATTATTCGATTTTCTTGCTTTTTTCGGTCAAATCTCGATAAAGTAAGGAAAATTAGGGGAAAAAAAGAGGAAAAAATTGAAATTTCGCTAAAATTATTCGTTTTTCTTGCTTTTTTCGGTCAAATCTCGATAAAATAAGGAAAATTAAGTGAAAAAAAGAGGAAAAAAATTGAAATTTCGCTAAAATTATTCGTTTTTCTTGCTTTTTTCGGTCAAATCTCGATAAAATGAGGAAAATTAAGGGAAAAAAAGGATAAAAATTGATATTTCGCTTAAATTATTCGTTTTTCTTGCTTTTTTTGGTCAAATCTCGATAATATAAGGAAAATTAAGGGAAAAAAAGAGGATAAAAATTGATATTTCGCTTAAATTATTCGTTTTTTCTTGCTTTTTTGGTCAAATCTCGATAAAATAAGGAAAATTAAGGGAAAAAAGGAGGAAAAAAATTGAAATTTCGCCAAAATTATTCGTTCTTCTTGCTTTTTTCGGTCAAATCTCGATAAAATAAGGAAAATTAAGGTTTAAAAAGAGGAAATAAATTGAAATTTCGCTAAAATTATTCGTTTTTCTTGCTTTTTTCGGTCAAATCTCGATAAAATAAGGAAAATTAAGGGGAAAAAAAAGGAAAAAAAATTGAAATTTCTCTAAAATTATTCGTTTTTCTTGCTTTTTTTTGGTCAAATCTCGATAAAATGAGGAAAATTAAGGGAAAAAAAGGATAAAAATTGATATTTCGCTTAAATTATTCGTTTTTCTTGCTTTTTTTGGTCAAATCTCGATAAAATAAGGAAAATTAAGGTTAAAAAAGAGGAAAAAACATGAAATTTCGCTAAAATTATTCGTTTTTCTTGCTTTTTTCGGTCAAATCTCGATAAAATAAGGAAAATTAAGGGAAAAAAAGAGGAAAAAAATTGAAATTTCGCTAAAATTATTCGTTTTTCTTGCTTTTTTCGGTCAAATCTCGATAAAATAAGGAAAATTATGGGAAAAAAAAGAGGATAAAAATTGATATTTCGTTTAAATTATTCGTTTTTCTTGCTTTTTTCGTTCAAATCTCGATTAAATAAGGAAAATTAAGGGTAAAAGAAAAAAAAAAAAAAAGAAAATAGAAATTGATATTTCGCTAAAATTATTCGTTTTTCTTGCTTTTTTCGGGCAAATCTTGATTAAAATAAGGAAAATTAAGGGAAAAAAAGAGGAAAAAAATTGATATTTCGATAAAATTATTCGTTTTTCTTGCTTTTTTCGGTCAAATCTCGATAAAGTAAGGAAAATTAAGGGAAAAAAAGAGGAAAAAATTGAAATTTCGCTAAAATTATTCGTTTTTCTTGCTTTTTTCGGTCAAATCTCGATAAAATAAGGAAAATTAAGGGAAAAAAAGAGGTAAAAAATTGAAATTTCGCTAAAATTATTCGTTTTTCTTGCTTTTTTCGGTCAAATCTCGATAAAATAAGGAAAATTAAGGGAAAAAAAGAGGATAAAAATTGATATTTCGATAAAAATATTCGTTTTTCTTGGTTTTTTTGCGGTCAAATCTCGTTTAATGAGGAGAATGAAAGAAAAAAAGAGGAAAAAATTTGAAATTTCGATAAAATTATTCGTTTTTCTTGCTTTTTTTGGTCAAATCTCGATAAAATAAGGAAAATTAAGGGAGAAAAAGAGGTAAAAATTGAAATTTCGCTAAAATTATTCGTTTTTCTTGCTTTTTTCGGTCAAATCTCGATAAAATAAGGAAAATTAAGGGAAAAAAAGAGGATAAAAATTGATATTTCGATAAAATTATTCGTTTTTCTTGCTTTTTTCGGTCAATTTCTCGATAAAATAAGAAAAATTAAGGGAAAAAAGAGAATAGAAATTGATATTTCGCTAAAATTATTCGTTTTTCTTGCTTTTTTCGGGCAAATCTCGATAAAATAAGGAAAATTAAGGGAAAAAAAGAGGAAAAAAATTGATATTTCGATAAAATTATTCGTTTTTCTTGCTTTTTTTGGACAAATCTCAATAAAACAAGGAAAATTAAGGGAAAAAAAGAGGATAAAAATTGATATTTCGATAAAATTATTCGTTTTTCTTGCTTTTTTTGGTCAAATCTCGATAAAATAAGGAAAATTAAGCGAAAAAAAGATGAAAAAAATAGAATTTCGCTAAAATTATTCGATTTTCTTGCTTTTTTCGGTCTAATCTCGATAAAATAAGGAAAATTAAGCGAAAAAAAGATGAAAAAAATAGAAATTTCGCTAAAATTATTCGATTTTCTTGCTTTTTTTCGGTCTAATCTCGATAAAATAAGGAAAATTAAGGGAAAAATGAGGATAAAAATTGATATTTCGCTAAAATATTCGTTTTTCTTGCTTTTTTGGTCAAATCTCGATTAAATAAGGAAAATCAAGGGAAAAAAGGAGGAAAAAAATTGAAATTTCGCTAAAATTATTCGTTTTTCTTGCTTTTTTCGGTCAAATCTCGATAAAATAAGGAAAATTAAGGAAAAAAAGAGAGAAAAAAATTGAAATTTCGGTAAAATTATTCGTTTTTCTTGCTTTTTTCGGTCAAATCTCGATAAATTAAGGAAAATTAAGAGAAATAAAGAGGATAAAAATTGATATTTCGCTTAAATAATTCGTTTTTCTTGCTTTTTCGTTCTAATCTCGATAAAATAAGGAAAATTAGGTAAAAAAGAGGATAGAAATTGATATTTCGCTAAAATTATTTGTTTTTCTTGAATTTTTCGGGCAAATCTCGATAAAATAAGGATTATTAATGGAAAAAAAGAGGATAAAAATTGATATTTCGTTAAATTATTCGTTTTTCTTGCTTTTTTCGGTCAAATCTCGATAAAGTCAAGGAAAATTAAGGAAAAAAAGAGGAAAAAATTGATATATCGATAAAATTATTCGTTTTTCTTGCTTTTTTCGGTCAAATCTCGATAAAATAAGGAAAATTAAGCGAAAAAAAGATGAAAAAAATTGAAATTTCGCTAAAATTATTCGTTTTTCTTGCTTTTTTTCGGTCTAATCTCGATAAAATAAGGAAAATTAAGAGAAAAATGAGGATAAAAATTGATATTTCGCTAAAATATTCGTTTTTCCTTGCTTTTTTGGTCAAATCTTCGATTAAATAAGGAAAATCAAGGAAAAAAGGAGGAAAAATTTGAAATTTCGCTAAAATTATTCGTTTTTCTTGCTTTTTTCGGTCAAATCTCGATAAAATAAGGAAAATTAAGGAAAAAAAGAGGAAAAAAATTGAAATTTCGGTAAAATTATTCGTTTTTCTTGCTTTTTTCGGTCAAATCTCGATAAAATAAGGAAAATTAAGAGAAATAAAGAGGATAG